>WOVY01002741.1:0-60535 GCA_013436015.1 Rhipicephalus annulatus | reverse complement strand
TTCACCATGGCCTCCCAGATGGCGGGCGCAGGCCGGTTTCACTCGTGGTCCCACTCGCATGGAGAGAGCAGCGTGTTCCCAGAGGTGGGTGGGGCCGCTCTTTTCTCCGCGCCACGGCACTGCTTTTATGGTCGAATAGGCTGCTGCGTGGTTGGCGAAGCTTGGATAAGGCGAGCAAGAACAAGGATTTGCGCTTGTATATAAATTAGCACTCATTTGGCAATGTGGGGCTAAGGTGTACGAGAGAAAAAGACAATGCTTGCGCGTATATGTTCTCTCAAAGGGACTTTTATTGCTGTGATTTGGTGCTGCCCGTTATTGATACCTCAAAATGCGTGGCTTTTAAAAGAGTTCCGTATGTGAGAAACACATACCGTACTTCGAAGTTTCGGGCTGTATTGTTTGGAGGGTACTGGCGAAGATAAAAACGACTTGATCAACAAGCGAAGTCATATGAATGCGGCGTTCAACACTCACGGGATACACTCTAATAAAAGGTTTGCTTTTTCTTTCTTTTCACGGAGATAGAGCTGATTTTCCTTGTAAACCCGTTTAAAGAATCCTTCCATCGAGCCGCAGAAGCCGTTAAAGGGAGAAGGATGTGTGGTCGCCAATCTCTAGACTATGTCTAGACAGAACTTCGCTGCTTCTGCTACGACCACAGGCTGGTTACAGGTACATTTCAGTCACTCATAGTGTTCCATTCGCACTGTGAATTGTACGGTGTTCTGCAGACAAGTTGGGCAATGCAATAACGAACATCTAAATATTTTCATGTTCAAAAAGTACGCAACACGCGTTCAAAGTTTGATGTACCTGGTATGAAATACTGCCATACGTATTACATAGCAGGGACAATTTGCGCTTTTTCTTTCTTTATTTGCTTACCACAGCGAATAGTTAGATTTCATTAAAAAGATGCCGTTAAGCTACATGTGGACTTTTGATTTGGATGCAGTCGAGAGTACAGTAAATGAAGACAACACTGATATTGCAATCGCGCTACTACCAAAACATAACCAAAATTAATATGACGAAAAAAGAGACGATGACAACTCAGGCACTTTCTCTGTGAAAGACTTGGGGAGTGAATGTAGGTCGACTAATTGAAGCCTTATTCAATATCCCAACAAAATTACTTCACACGCACCTTATTTCAATGACATGACCAAGACACCCAGTTATCTAGAGCGTAACTGCGCTTTGGTTGACCACCTCATAAATATCCGTACGCGATATAATGTTAAAATTATGAGCCATGGCAGAAGAGCAATACAATTAAACGACGATAATTAGTCCAGTTTTGCCTCATACAAGTCTCCAGAAAAAAGGCGGAATACTAGAACGTCTGTGTTCTCAGATCAAGCTATTTAGCAGTGATAGAAAATGAACCGTAATGAAAAGAAAGTGATACTGCCACAGACTACTTGATACCTGCTCACAATTTCAGCAGTTATCATGATTTTCTTTCAAAATGGAACCAGAATAACTACACTAACAGAAAAAAAAAAACGCTTTCCTTCATATCAGCCAGAATATCCTAGGCGAAAAAAATCATGCAAACGCTGCAATCCCGTGCGCTCGGCCGCCACCGGAACGCTCACTCAATGCGCCCTCTCGTAATAGCGGGCGCGCGAGACTATACTACAGGTTTTCCCGCTCAATTTAATCCAAGCGCCAGCCAAATTATTCTAGGCGCCAGTCAGTTTAATCCAGCCGCCACTGAAAAAATCTAGGTGGCATTCATTTTAATCCAAGTGCCACTGAAATTAATCCAACCGCCAGCCGATTTAATCCGGACGCCAGTGAATTTAATCCTGATGACATTGTGAGTTCGAAACGACCCAGAATTTTCAGGAATGCGTGGAGTGAATAGCTCTAAAGTGAGAAAAACAGGGAAAAACCATGAATGAGTCACTAGTGACACAATGTGATTCGCGCGACTTTATCGCGCCTATCACCCGGGTAAGCACTATTCACACCTTCGACATGCATATCAAAGGCAACGCGTCCACACAGTAATAACTTGATACTTATTACCAGGCCAATGATCTCATCACGAGTGACATAGGTGACGTCCTCAAGCATATCACCCACACACACACTGTCTTAACCTTCCGTCATGCATATCAAATGAAACGTCTTTGAAAGGGCGGAATCTTGATACCTAAAATTCGGCCAAGTCACCAGATCACCAGTGACTCAGGGGACGTCATCACAAATATCACCCGCGCACCTTATTTACTCGCCTGCCAGCATGCCACCGAAACGTCTTTGAGAGAGCAATAACGTGGTACCTATGGCTCGGCCAACTGACTTGATCATTTGTGATTTAGGTGACGTCATCACGCCTATCACCCACGTACGCAATGTCTAACCTGCCATCATGTATACCAAACGAAACGTCTTCGAGAGGCTAATAAATTGAACGCTGTCAATCGGCCTAGTGACGTGATCACTAGTGACTCGTGTGACGTCATCGCGTCTGACACCTACGCACGCAGTGTCTAACCTGAGTTCATATATGTCAAACGAAACGTCTTTGAGAGAGTAATAACTTGAACGCTGTCACAAGGCCCAGTGTCGTCATCACCAGTGCCTGGCGTGACGTCATCTCGCCTAAGAGTCACGCAAGCACTCTCTAATGTGACTTCATGCATGTCAAACAAAACGTATTTGAGAGAGTATAACTTGAATGCGGTCACTAGGCCTAGTGACGTCATCACTAGTGACACAAGTGACGTAGTCACGCCTATCACACACGCACGTGGTGTCCTAACTTGTCTTCATGCATATAAACGAAACGTCTTTGAGAGAGTAATAACTTGAACGGTTGTCACAAGTTCCAGTGAGGTCATCACTAGTGACTAGCGTGGACGTCATTTCACCTAAGACTCACGCAAGCACTCTCTAATGTGCCTTCGTGCATGTCAAACAAAACGTCTTTGAGCAGGGTAATAACTTGCACGCTGTCACTAGGCCCAGTGACGTCATCACTAGTGACTGGCGTGGCGTCATTCCACCTAAAATCATGCAAGCACTCTTTAATTGCCTTCATGCATATCCAACAAAGCGTCTTTGAAGAGTAATAACGTGAACGATGTTACTAGGCCTAGTAACGTCATCATTAGTGACTCACGTGACGTCATTACGCCTATCACACACGCTCGTGGTGCCCTAACCTGTCTTCATGCATTCTCAAACGAACGTCTTTGAGAGAGTAATAACTTGAACGCTGTCACTAGGCCTGGTGACGTCATCACTAGTGACTCAAATGACGTCAATCCTGCCTATCACACACGGCACGTGGTGTCCTAACCCGTCTTCATAAATATTAAACGAAACGTCTTTGAAAGTGTAATAACTCGAACGCTGTCACTTGGCCTAGTGACGTGATCACTAGTGACTCGCGTGACGCCATCACACCTGACACCCACGCAAGCACTCTGTAACCTGCCTTCATGTATATCAAACGAAACGTCTTTGAGAGAGTAATAACTTGAATGCTCTCACGAGGCCTAGCGATGTATATACTAGTGACTCATGTGACGCCATCACATCCATCACACACGCACGCGCTGTCCTAACCTGCTTCATGCATATCGAACGAAACGTCTGTGAAAGAGCAATAATGTTATACTTATGACTCGGCCAACCGAATTGATCACTAGTAACTTACGTGACGTCATCACAACTAACAGTCATGAAAGCACTCTCTAACGTGTTTTCATGAATATCAACGAAACGTCATTGAGAGAACATTAACATGAATGCCGTTGCAGGCAGCGTCTGCTAGTAAAAACTGACTTCTCGCGCTGCCCAGCCGTTCAGCAGCTAACCGGTATACGTAGGCACCAGATCGCGCGTTTCGAAATCAGTCAAGGCGTCTTTACATGGCTTTTCTTTGACATGACGCTTTTCTTGACTCGAGTAGATGCGATGGAAGCTAACAGTACCTTCAAGCAGCAGTGGGGTACAACCGATCATCAGCATCCCACCACTCGTTGAGGGCAACGCTTCTCTTTCATTCAATAAATATGAATAATAAAGGCGAAATAACAATTAAGCATTTTCCAAACCATACTCAATTACGCAACATTCAACCGATAACCTGACCTCTCTGCGACGCATTTACTCCAGCTTGTCGTGTGGGTAGATGTAGGCGTCTTTTTTGTTGCTTCTCGTGTTTCGTAGAATGCCTTGAAAATGCGGGCAGCCAGGCCGCAATACTGTGAACGGACAGGCGTTCTACACTAAACAGGCACGCTAATCCTAGCCACACTAACCTATAAGAAACGGCGTGGCGTAGAATGTGGAAATGAAGGCACGAGTCAGGCACAGCATTGAATGGCGCATCAGCAAATGGTCATTTGCAAATAGCAATAGTATGTATCTCAAGTATGGGGACTGCCCTCTATTACAAACAGATTTGTTTCAACAGGATAACCAGATGAAATAATAGTTGAGCCGAAGAGTGGTAGACAAATATTTTTGTAGCAAGCTTTGAAGCAGGCAGACCGTGCGTCTTATGCTTGATTAAGGAATTACAGTGTTATGGACATAGCCGGATTATATGCAATTGCCTCATTCGTTTCTTGCGTTCCTATGCTGTAATTTTGACACATGAGCACAAATTAGAGGGCAAAGAGAGCTTTTGTAGTGTGATTATAGTTCCCTATATACGCCTATTTCGGACATTGCTGCCTCAATTCGTTATAAGTGCTTGTTAATGCCTGTTTTCAAAATCGATGCCCATATAAACGCTTTTTAACCTCGAATTTTGCTTTCAAGTACCGCTGAGCCCGCGATTCTTGTTACCCGGCAAAATTTAGATTTCGGGACACTGTGGGGTGCAAACTACTATTTATTTCACAAGTTACGTGTTGAACTGTCAAACCCAGAAGGCATTTTAGCCAAGAGGAAGGTAGATTAGCTTCTACACATGTATACCATCCATGTCGCGTCGTCTGCTCAGCCTCTTTCCAGTGTCCGCTCAGATGCATAGGGAGCAGGAGGTGTCTCTGTACAGCGGCAGGAAGATGAAGAATGAATGCGAAACTGTGGAGAGTCATCAGGGGAAGTAAGGAAGTCAAGTGCAGATAAAAAAGCAATATCTATGTAGTTTTGTTTTTTGTCTGTCATTTGCATGTGGTGCTTCACGACGTGCGTGAGCACGTCATTCGCGCGTAAACTACACTCGCATGAGATGCCCATGTCAGCCCGTGCGTGCAAGCGGTGTTCTGCCGTTCTCGATGTTCTTTGTATTGTACTGCGAGATTTTATGGGATGGATTCCTATCTGCGCGCACGTTTGGAGAGGCTGGCTTGGATAACGTATCCTTACCCCGATTCACAGCGTCACACACCTGCAACTTCTGTTAGGGACGATACACCAAAACCACGCCCAGCGCTGTGAATGCTGGCCCCGACACAATGCGCCAACTGCGAGAACACCAACGCAAACAAAATGGACGGCACCTTAGTCTCGCGTCTCTCTCAATATGAAATTAAATAAATAGGGCGAATAGATTTTGCCTGTGTGTTCTAACATTTTTGTCAACTTTTATGCTTCTATTTAGGCAACCGTTTGTACAAATTACACACGTTGTCTCAAATAGTTCTCACGTCTCACGTACTACTTTGACATATGCAGGACCATTCTATCACCTTCACCATGTTGGGGCGCCACGCCCATAAGATGAAGGTCAAGCCGTGTTCAGTTTGGCCTATCACCTCTTTATGTCACGCGTAGTACCGGAAATTTTCGTAAATGAGATCTGAGCGCCCAGTGCATTGATTCCTTTTCGCTTCTCAAAAACTCTTAAATTTGTGTAACAACCCTTAAGGTGTTCACAGACTGAAGAAAAATTGAGCCTGTGTGGTTAAGCCAAGTTAATACGCCGCGAAAAAATCCTTCTGGCGCCTGGCAATCTGACTATTTGCGCATGTATAGCCCTTCTTAACTATGGCACACAGAAAGAGACCCAGAAAGCATGTTTCTTCAATGGTGCACACTTAACTGACCATGCTGAACTAGAAATGAAGGACCGTATTCTGCGAACCCCGCGGAAAAACGCATGTTATGCTAAACCATTACGCCTTTGTACATTAAAAACTAGAACATTTTTGCTTGCTTTCATGTTGTAGAGACAGATCCCACACCTGTTTATTGGAAAAATTTGAGTTTGTCAAAGGTTATTCTGCCTATATTCACAATTTTGGAAGCCTGAAACAGTGTTTTGGCCACCTATTTTTGGTGCCTAAATCCCGGCTTTTTAGTGCCTATAGAGCTGGCCTCTATAGTTACGACCTACCTTACATATTTTCGCAACACCGAAGCAAAGTTGATGCCCGCTTAAAACATCCACCGTACCTCAAGAAAAAATTGTTGTTCTAATAACGTCGAGCTCGTTAAATTGGTTATGAAATGGGTGATGAAGAGAACTGGGGCAAGTCCGTGAGAAAACAAAGTTTATTATTATACAGGTAAAGCAATTTTCATGAACACGCACCCATAGTTGTGCTGCTGAGCAGTGTTCTACATATCAAGGCAGTTGAAGGCAGCCTGTACAAAAGTGTAATTGTGCCTATCATAAGCAGAACAGTCCAGACGCTGGGTGTGCTGCATAGAGCGCCCCGCGGCCTCAACCAGCAGAGCACGGCGATGTTCTGGAGATCCCTCCCGGTGTCGTGAGGAGATCATCCTTCCGCTTGCTTAGGATATCCCTCTACAGCTGCCTTGAACTTTGAGAAGAGCTCCTCCATCGGATTGAAGAAAGGGCTGTATGGCTGTAGCCACTTGACTGTGTGGTCGCTTGCCGCGAGGAAAGCCTGTTCAGCGCGGCGGTGCGCTGGTGCGTTGTCAAACAGGAACACTGCCTGTATTCCTGGTTTCTGCTGTAAAACTTTACTCGACCACTTCTGCGAGAAAGTTGTTGAAGACAGCCCAGTGGACCTTGTCGGCAATTGTCCAATGGAGAAGGGCAACTCGCTGACATACAGGCTATAACATTTACATTCGCCCCCTTCGCACTAGTTGACAAACGGCATGCTGGAGCACCTCGTTTCGCCCTACCGAAACTGCGCGAGCACCATACGTTGAAGTTGGTCTCGTCGATGTAGTATTGTGTTAGCGTAGTTCCCTTGCTCTGAAGCCACAGGGCATATCTGCACCGCAGCTGTTTCACGTCGGCGCGATTTCTATCTACTGGGCTCGGGGGTCAGCAGCTTCACCGAATAACCTGGGCCATCGAGAAGCCGATCAATCGTCGACGTGCTCACTTCAATGCTAGACATCTCATTTTGAGAGCTCTCTTTATTTGTTCCAGTGTGAAGGATGGGTTTTCCTGTACGATTCGTTGCAGGGCGTCCACCACGTCCGGTCCAAATTTCCTCGACGAACCACCACGTGTTTTAGCTGCGTCACGATCACTAGCGGCCAATAGAACGCACGGTCTTTATATTGATTTTGAGTGTTTCGGAGAGCACTTTTAAATCACCTCCGCCGCCTGTGAACATCTATTATACGGCAATGATCTACAGGAGAAACGCGAGCGTACTTTTTCTTCGGTTCATCAGGCGCGTTCCGTGGCCTTCCGGGCCGCCGAGAGTCTCGGTCTTCCATAGCACCAGTGGTCGAAGCGCAAACTTTCACTTATTCTCAGAAACTGCAAAAGCACTCACCTAACGATGACTTGGGCAGAAATTTGAAACTACGTCGGCTTGTCGCTTGCGTCGCACCACGTCGTCCTGTCGTCTGCGCGAAACAGACTCGCCGAAAACTAAGTTATTAGAAGAACAATTTTTTTCTTGAGGTACGATGGATGTTTTTAAACAGGCATTATCTTTGCTTCGGCGTTGCGAAAACATGTCAGGTAGGTCGTTACAATAGAGTCCAGCTCTATAGGCACTAAAAAACCGAGATTTAGGCACCAAAAATCGGTGGCCAAAACACTGTTCCAGGCTTCCAAAATTGTGAATATAGGCAGAATAACCTTTGACAAAACTCAAAATTTCCAATAAACAGGTTTGGGATCTGTCTCTACGACATGAAAGCAAGCAAAAATGTTCTAGTTTATAATGGTACAAACTAGTAATGGTTTAGCATAAACATGCGTTTTTTCCGCGGGGTTTGCAGAATACGGTCTCTCCATTTCTAGTTCAGCCATGGTCAGTTAAGGGTGCAACCATCGAAGAACATGCTTTTGGGTCTCTTTCTGTGTGCCATAGTTAAGAAGGGCTATACATGCGCAAATAGTCAGAGTGCCAGGTGCCAGAAGAATTTTTTTGCGGCGTATTAACTTGGCTTAACCACACAGGCTCAATTTTTCTTCAGTCTGTGAACACCTTAAGGGTGTTACACAAATTTAAGAGTTTTGAGAAGCGAAAAGTAATCAATGCACTGGGCGCTCAAGATCTCATTTACCAAGATTTCCGGTACTACGCGTGGCATAAAGAGGTGATAGGCCAAACTGAACACGGCTTGACCTTCATCTCATGGGCGTGCGCCCCAACATGGTGAAGGTTGATAGAATGGTCCTGCATATGTCAAAGTAGTACGCGACACTGTGAGAACTATTTGAGACAACGTGTGTAATTTGTACAAACGGTTGCCTAAATAGAAGCATAAAAGTTGACAAAAATGTTAGAACACACAGGCAAAATCTATTCGCCTTATTTATTTAATTTCATATTGAGAGAGACGCGAGACTAAGGTGCCTCCAATTTGTTTGCGTTGGTGTTCTCGCAGTTGGCGCATTGTGTCGGGGGCCAGCATTCACAGCGCTGGGCGTGGTTTTGGTGTATCGTCCCTAACAGAAGTTGCAGGTGGTGTGACGCTGTGTATCGGGGTAAGGATACGTTATCCAAGCCAGCCTCTCCAAACGTGCGCGCAGATAGGAATCCATCCCATAAAATCTCGCAGTACAATACAAAACAACATCGAGACGGCAGAACACCGCTTGCACGCACGGGCTGACATGGGCATCTCATGCGAGTGTAGTTTACGCGCGCATCACGTGCTCATGCACGTCGTGTGATGCTCCAGCTCCGAGTGAATTTGATACCAATAGTGGGGAAGGAATTGGATTTAGGAAGTCTACTTAGAGTTAGTGGCGAAGGTTTCAAGCTCACCTCCTGAGATTACGCTTTCGCCGCTTCTAATGATCAAATTAAAATTTCTAGTGATACAAACCTTTTCGTTGGGCAGGCAACATTTTTCACTGCCTAAATAAATATTTTCAGGTGACCCAGCGAAGCACCACATGTAAATGACAAACAAAAAACAAAAACTACATAGATATTGCTTTTTTATCTGCGCTTTACTTCCTTGCTTCCCCTGATGACTCTCCACAGTTTCGCATTCATTCTTCATCTTCCTGCCGCTGCACAGAGACACCTCCTGCTCCCTACGCATCTTAGCGGACACTGGAAAGAGGCTGAGCAGACGACGCGACATGGATGGTATACATGTGTAGAAGCTAATCTACCTTCCTCTTGGCTAAAATGCCTTCTGGGTTTGACAGTTCTAAACGTAACTCGTGAAATAAAGAGTAGCTTGCACCCCACAGTGTCCCAAAATCTAAATTTTGCCGGGTAACAAGAATGGCGGGCTCCAGCGGTACTTGAAAGCAAAATTTGAGGTTAAAAAGAGTTTATATAGGCATCGATTTTGAATACAGGCATTAATAGGCACCTATACGAATTGAGGCAGCAATGTCCAAAATAGGCGTATATAGGCACTATAATCACACTACAAAAGCTCTCCTTGCCCTCTAATTTGTGCTCATGTGTCAAAATGACAGGATAGGAACGCAAGAAACGAAACAGCCATTTGCATATAATGCGGCTATAGTCATAACACTGTATATCCTTAATCAAGCATAAGACACAAGGTCTGCCTGCTCCAAAGCTTGCTACAAAAAGATTTGTCTACCACTCCTTCGGCTCAACTATTATTTCATCTTGTTATCCTGTGAAACAAATCTGTTGTAATAGAGGGCAGTCCCCATACTTGAGATACATACTATTGCTATTTGCAAGTGACCATTTGGTGATGCGCCATTGAATGCTGTGCCTGACTCGTGCCTTTTTTTCTACATTCTACGCCACGCCGTTTTTTGTACGTTAGTGTGCTTGGAATAAGCGTGCCTGTTTAGTGTATAACGCCTGTCCGTTCACAGTATTGCGGCCTGGCTGCCTGCATTTTCAAGGCATTCTACGAAACACGAGAAGCAACAAAAAAGACGCCTACATCTACCTACATGACGAGCTGGAGTAAATGCGTCGCAAAGAGGTCAGGGTATCGGTTGAATGTTGCGTAATTGAGTATGGTTTGGAAAATCCTTAATTGTCATTTCGCCTTTATTATTCATATTTACTGAACGAAGGAGAAGCGTTGCCCTCAACGAGCGGTGGGACGCTGATGTTCGGTTGTACCCCCCGGCTGCTTGAAGGTACTTTTGCTTCCATCGCATCTACTCGAGTCAAGAAAAGCGTCAAGTCAAACAAAAGCCATGTAAAGACGCCTTTGAATGAATTTGAAACGCGCGATCTGGTGCCTACGTATACCGGTTAGCTCGTGAACGGCTGTGCAGCACGAGAAGTCAGTTTTTTACTAGCAGACGCTGCCTGTAACGGCCTTCAAGTTAATGTTCTCTCAATGACGTTTCGTTTGATATTCATGAAAGCACGTTAGACAGTGCTTGCACGAATGTTAGTCGTATTGACGTCACGTAAGTCACTAGTGATCAGGTCGGTTGGCCAAGTCATAAGTGTGACATTATTGCTCTCTCACAGACGTTTTGTTCGATATGCATGAAGACAGGTTAGGACAGCGCGTGCGTGTGTGATAGACGTGATGACGTCACATGAGTCACTAGTAATCATGTCGCTAGGCCTAGTGAGAGCATTGAAGTTGTTACTCTCTCAAAGACGTTTGGTTTGATATACACACAGGCAGGTTACAGAGTGCTTGCGTGGGTGGTAGGCGTGATGGCGTGAGTCACTAGTGATCACGTCACTAGGCCAAGTGACAGCGTTGGAGTTATTACACTCTCACAGACGTTTCGTTTGATATTTATGAAAACAGGTTAGGACACCACGTGCGTGTGTGATAGGCGTGATGACGTCACGTGAGTCACTAGTGATGACGTCACTAGGCCTAATGACAGCATTCAAGTTATTACTCTCTCAAATCTCAAAAACGTTTCGTTTGACATGCATGAAGACAGGTTAGGACACCACGTGCGTGTGTGATAGGCGTAATGACTTCACGTGAGTCACTAGTGATGCGTCACTAGGCCTAGTAACATCGTTAAATATATTACTGTTTCAAAGACGTTTCGTTTGATATGTATGAAGGCACATTAAAGAGTGCTTGAGTGATTTTTAGGTGAGATGACACCACGCCAGTCACTAGTGATGACGTCACTGGGCCTACTGACAGCGTTCAAGTTATTACCCTCTCAAAGACGTTTTGTTTGACATGCATGAAGGCACATTAGAGAGTGCTTGCGTGAGTCTTAGGTGAAATGACGTCATGCTAGTCACTCGTGATGACGTCACTGGACGTTGTGACAACGTTCAATTTATTACTCTCTCAAAGATGTTTCGTTTGATATGCATGAAGACAAGTTAGGACACCACGTGCGTGTGTGATAGGCGTGACTACGTCACTTGAGTCACTAGTGATGACGTCACTAGTCCTATTGACAGCGTTCAAGTTATTACTCTCTCAAAGACATTCCGTTTGATATGCATGAAGACAGGTTAGGACACCACGTGCGTGTGTGATAGGCGTGATGACGTCACATGAGTCACTAGTGATGACGTCACTAGGCCTAATGACAGCGTTCAAGTTATTACTCTCTTAAAGACGTTTTGTTTGACATGCATGAAGACAGGTTAGGACACCATGTGCGTGTGTGATAGGCGTAATGACGTCACGTGAGTCACTAGTGATGACGTCACTAGGCCTAGTAACATCGTTCAAGTTATTACTCTTTCAAAGACGTTTTGTTTGATATGCATGAAGGCACATTAGAGAGTGCTTGCATGATTTTTATGTGAGATGACGCCACGCGTGTCACAAGTGATGACGTCACTGGGCCTAGTGACAGCGTTCAAGTTATTACTCTCTCAAAGACGTTTCGTTTGATATATATGAACTCAGGTTAGACACTGCGTGCGTTGGTGTCAGACGCGATGACGTCACACGAGTCACTAGTGATCACGTGACTAGGCCGATTGACAGCGTTCAATTTATTAGCCTCTCGAAGACATTTTGTTTGGTATACAAGATGGTAGGTTAGACATTGCGTGCGTGGGTGATAGGCGTGATGACGTCACCTAAATACAAGTGATCAAGTCAGTCGGCCGAGTCATAGGTACCACGTTATTGCTCTCTTAAAGACGTTTCGTTTGCCATGCATGCCGGCAGGCAAGTGAATAACGTGCGCGGGTGATATTTGTGATGACGTCCCCTGAGTCACTGGTGATCCGGTGACTTGGCCGAGTTTTAGGTATCAAGATCCCGCCCTTTCAAAGACGTTTCATTTGATACGTATGACGGAAGGTTAAGACAGTGTGGGCGTGGGTGATATGCGTGAGGACGTCACCTAAGTCACTCGTGATGAGATCATTAGCCTAGTTAATAAGTATCAAATTATTACTTGTGGACGGCGTTTCCTTTGATATGCATGTCGAAGGTGTGAATAGTGCTTACGCGGGGCTTCCCGGCGGCGGCGGCTGCATTTCCGATGGAGGCGGAAATGTTGTAGGCCCGTGTGCTCAGATTTGGGCGCACGTTAAAGAACCCCAGGTGGTCGAAATTTCCGGAGCCCTCCACTACGGCGTCTCTCATAATCATATGGTGGTTTTGGGACGTTAAACCTCACAAATCAATCAATCAATCAGTGCTTACGCGGGTGATAGGCGTGATAAAGTCGCGCGAGTCACATTGTGTCACTAGTGACTCATTCATGGTTTTTCCCTGTTAAATTGACTCCAAAGCTATTCACTCCACGCATTCCCGAAAATTCTGGGTCGTTTTGAATTCACAATGTCATCAGGATTAAATTCACTGGCGTCCTGATTAAATCGGCTGGCGGTTGGATTAATTTCAGTGGCACTTGGATTAAAATGAATAGCACCTGGATTAATTTCAGTGGCGGCTGGATTAAATTGACTGGCGCCTAGATCAATTTGGCTGGCGCTTGGATTAAATTGAGCGGGAAAACCTGTAGTTGGTTTTCGCTGGTGTAGCTGGAGGGCGCGGCAATTAAGACGGTCGGAGAGAAACGCGCTGCGCGCCCGCCATCTCGGAGGCCAGGGTTTAACTGACGGAGCAGCCAATGGTGACCATTATCGTTTCTCGTGGCGAATGGTTTTTCTTTTCACCTAGCCATACATAGCATTCGCCGTGAAAGGTGGATCTCGAATTCAAATCCATTGAGGCTCGTTCAAGCTGTAACGTGCGCTTTGGCCCCTTCACTTCGAGTAGCATCTGAGGTAGCGCACTGCTTTGACCTGATTGATGGTATAGCGCTGCTATGCATGACGTCGATTACAGCCACGCTGTCAGTACTTCTAGCACGCGAAATTAGGTAACGCCCGTGTAACTTTAATTTAGGTGAACTCAATCGGCCTCTAAACAAGTTCAGAGGAAATTTGGCGTTTCCTTAATCACAACGAAGCCTGCCTCCAAGCGCTAGCTCATTTCACCACTAATCATTTTCTTGCCCCGCTGAGGCGTCTGCGCAAGAAGGTGTTTGGCGAGTTGCGTCACCGCGGACCTGAGTCAAAGGGAAAGATTCAGCCCCCTCCCATGCCTCGCCATGCGCGTCTTTGCCGTGTACGGGAAAAGGAAAATTCTGGGTGTTGAGCCATCGCCGTTTGTTTGGACCTTTAAGGCAGAGGCAACACACGCGTCCCCTTTGGCCCCGGCTTCACACGGACAGCACTTCTTGACTGACCCATCCAGAAGAAACCGGCAGTTCTTTCTTCCTATAACTACTCTACAATATTCGCATTTCCCTCGAACTTTTGATATCAGCTGTCCAGATCTTCCTTTTGCTTACTTTTTCCTAGAGGCAAGTGTTAACGATGCGTGATTAGTCTCCCTTGGCTTGCTACGTCTGGTTATAGTAGTTATGTATGTCTATTGTCGAAATACACTCTCTGGTTATGCTCCATCGTGGGTAGCTAGCTTCACTATACCGAACACTAAACATTTGTGAAGACAAAGACCACTCTATCCCCAAAACTGAATGACACCGGCGCAACTAAATAGTTGACATCTAAATGCAGCAACTTCAGGTTTTTTTTGTAATAACTTTAAAAAGTACAACACTGGGAGGACGTATCGCCAAAGCTATCAAATAATGCAGCATTGTAATGCTGCATTATTTGATAGCTTTGGCGATACGTCTTTTACTAGAACCATCGTCACCATGGTGACGATGGTTTTAGTTAAATGCGTTCTGGCTAACTGTTGGTTGAAGTCCGTAACGAGCAGTAGAACAACAATAGGAAACTAAGTAAAATAGGTTACCATGATGTGTGTGTAACACCACACTGATCTCTGAACCACGCTAAGGGCGTAATCTGTATCTCATGAAATTCATCGACGCAAAAATAACCGTCGCTTTAGCTGATCACGCAGTACCCTCCGCTAATAACGTAATCATAAGAAGGGAAGAGCTAGAAATCGGAACAAGGCATGCAGTATTAACCTTCGCTATCCCAAACCTTCTGTCTGCGGTATGGGTCACCTACCTTCATATTAAAGTACGGCCGTGTGTACTGGAAGCCCACGAAGGTGCTTCCAGTGCCAAAACTACGGACATGGGTCTATGCAATGCCGAGGAAAAGCAACATGCATAGACTGTGGTCATAGGACCACAGCGATGAGGAGCACTCGTGAAGCATGCTGCTGATCAAATAGCTCTAATGAGCGCGATCGACAATTGGAGCTTTTACCAGTCTAGACCTCCAAAATCGCTCACCAACAGCTTGCGCGCAGTCTCGGAGGCCATCACATAGTGCGCGCGGCTGCCCACTCACCCTCTGGCAACATAGACGAAGATCGCGAAGTGGTTAATATTTACTCCGAGATGTGCTGCCACCCTAGCAGCTGATCTTATTTCGGTGCATTTTACAGCTTATGGCAGCCAATCGGATCAGCAGCCACGGTGACGTCACTGCTGACGTGCGTTGGCCTCGTCAAGTGGGCCAGAGCATGTCGCTCTGTGCAGGGCTGCTTTAAAACGCGTTTGGCCGAGTCGCAATATCTTGCACCGATCTGCAACTATTCGCAGCTTTAAAGCGTTGTAATAAATTACACACTTTACGCAAAGAGCTCAAAGCGGTCTCTAAATATCCCTTGGGATTCGGTATACTGGCCCAATGCGTTTATAAAAATTGCTAAAAGTATTTCAGTTGTCATTTATTAGCTCGTTCCGATCAAAAAAGTTCTGGGACCATCTGAAGAAGTTTAGGGGAGACTATCCACCTTACACAATCCCCTTACACAAATCTCCAGGCATACACACTTTATACACAATACAAGAATAAGCTATATACTAGATAAACACTGCCACCATATTTCAAGCTCAACGAACTACTCTAAGGCACTTTATAATACAGTCTGCAGTGAGACAGCAATTGCATATCACAGGGTCATCACATAAGCCCTGTAATTCACTCATAACACTTTAGAACTGAATTGAATACATTCTTCTGACACAAAAATACAGCAGCTGCCCAAGATCACGTTCATTATTCAACACTTTCCCACCTCTCTCCTACTTCAAGCAGGCGTCTCTCATAATCATATAGTGGTTTTGGGACGTTAAACACCACATATCAATCAATCAAATCCTACTTCAAAGAATGCTTTGCTGGAAGGAAGCATGGAAGAAATAGAAGAGAACGATCAGGCAGGGATTTTAACCAGGCTATAAGGACCGGTATGCTACCCTAACATTGGAAAGGTGGTGAGGGAGTCTTAAAGGTGAAGAGATAAAGGAGAGCACGCACACACAGTTACACACCCCACAATCATTATAATCCAATCAGTCTATAGTCCCCTCGACGCCGCGGTGGTCTAGTGGCTGAGGTACTCGGCTGCTCATCCGCAGGTCGCGGGATCGAATCCCGGTGGTGGCGGCTGCATTTCCGATGAAGGCGGAATTTCCATTGGCCTGTGTGCTCAGATTTTGGTGCACGGCAAAGATCCCCAGGTGGTCAAAATTTCCGGAGCCCTCCACTACAGCGTCTCTCATAATCAGATGGTGGTTTTGGGACGTTAGACCCCACAAATCTATCAATCGGTTTGCCCGATGGCCATAAGGTGGTCGACAAGCTCTTCGCTAGAGTTACTATATATAAATGTAGCGTATACAGCATCTCTACTCATCCCTATCGAGTGCCGCCTCCCAGCGGCAGTGGCGCTGACGCAGCAGTGACCGCAGCCGTGGCAGCGGCCGGCCCCTGCTCTGGCGCAATTGTAGCAGCAACAACTCGCCTCGGAGTTCGTCCCTGCCTAACATGCCTCGCGAAGTGAGTGACGGCCGCGACATTAACCTTTACGGAACACTCCCAAAGCATGTGCAGTCGCAGTGTGGCTCTTTCCACCACGCTTTTATGCGTCCGCCGGGTATAGGCTTGGAGAACACAGGCCTAGGATCACCGGAGTGGGTTGCGTATTCGCAATAATCTGAGTTTCGGCCTGTCTTTTGTGTAATTTGTTGTGTCGTGGTAGTTATTTGCGTCTGTTTCGCCTGTACAGTTGTCTATTAGAGTTGAATGTGGTCAGGGGATCACCCCACGACCATTCAGGTTGTTGTTGTGTTAATAATGTTGTCATCGCCAGCTCTCGCAGGTGGAGGTGCACTGTAAACAAAAGTTAGCCGAAATGGGAGTTTCTCCAGCACATCAGCCCACAAAACTCCCCTGCCCCAATTATTTACTCCCTGGTAGGGAGTGAACTCGGCACATGTCATCGTAAAACGCCCCCTGGTTAATCACGGAGTTTATGAACGACATGACCTTGTTAAACTCCCCAGGGAGTTTCAGGTCACGTGGTTACAAACTCCCTATAGGAGCTTTAAAAACCCTCTTTGGGCGTGACGTGTGTGTGTGTGTGTGTGTGTGTGTGTGTGTGTGTGTGTGTGTGTGTGTGTGTGTGTGTGTCTGTACGGGCATATGTTTGCACGTCGGTGTGAAACACATGTGATTTGTGTGGCTAACCGTGTAAGCATCTGTCAACAGGCAACGAAATTATAAGTGCAGCAAAGAATAGCAACGACCGGTTGGTATTTACTGGGAACATTTCAATATATTTCGCACCTTAAACCACGCTGCACATCGGTCCGATTCCTCAACGAAACGTCCTGAATGCCACGCTTCAAAGGGCCGAGTAACAAAAAACTTCGAAGAATAAATTAATGGTAGCAAAAGTAAGCTGTTACGATCGTCAGCGGCTGCTCCTGGAGTTTCACCATCAGAAACTTCGAAGTGGTCTGAAGTAGGCTTCGCTCGACTACGGCAGGCTGGCCGGCAACCGGTCTGAGAGTTGCGCCGGCGACGCGCTCGCCCCGTCTCCGCCGATAGTGGCTTCTCGGAGTGTCACCGGTATTTCACAGGCTGTAACATCTAAGTGGTAAGAAGGCCTCGTTATGCCGTCGGTATCAAGCCGGCATCGTATCGAACTCGCACTGTGCGCTAGCCACCGCGGCAAGCGCTACGAGCTAGCACCGACCACCGGCGATGCAAAGAATGTGTTTCACAAAAAATGAAGGCTGCTGGGATGTATAACAGTCTTCTGCGCCTTGCGACCGTAGCTGTCAATGACTAACTACAAGGCGAGCGCCGAACGAGGCGGAGTACGATCGTCAGCGATTGCACCGTAAAACTTCGAAGCGGTTCGAAGTAGGCTTCGCTCGACTACGGCAGGCTGGCCGGCAACCGGTCTGAGAGTTGCGCCGGCGACGCGCTCGCCCCGTCTCCTCCGATAGTGGCTTCTCGGAGTGTCACCGGTATTTCACCGGCTGCAACATCTAAGCGGTAGGAAGGCCTCGCTATGGCGTCGGTATCAAACCGGCATCGTATCGAGCTCGCACTGCGCACCGGCCGCCGTGGCGAGCTCTGCGAGCTATACATGCAATGCATGCGTGCAACGGGAACAGCGACTGCGAACCGTCTCATTCGTTTAAATCTATCGCTCCGTAGCTTAAACTGCGTGGATAGCGGACACCTATTTCTCTGCATGGGAAAAACGAGACGTAAACTGCACATCAGCAAGCATTTTGTGATCGCCAGCTGTCATTCATCGAATCACCGTGCCGTACTCGTGAGTGAGGCCTAGTCGTCGAACGCGGTAGCGGCGGTCTACCTCGGTTCATCGCTGGAGCTGCTGAATGTGCCTCGTTAATGTGTTCATTCAAGGCCGCGCGCACTTTGTGTATGATTCAGTGCATTTTACGGGTCCACAAACAGCACTGCTGATGCGAATTCAGCCTGTACGACAGAGCGTCAACTGATAAAACTTTTTTGTTATAGTAAAAAAATATTAAATATTAGGCAGGATTAGGATAAAAGGCATGTGTGTTGAAGTGCTTACATCAGACCACCGCAAGTTCATACTTACGCCGTGCGTATTTATTGCTCAATTATTAGAAACAAAAAGGCTTTAACCTGGGCTACAGGAGGTCAGAATGTGGTGCCTATATATACTCGGTGACTATATGGTAGGTGTGTACTGCGTGTGGCAAGCTGTGGTGAGTGCGAGTGTTGTGATATTACGTGAACGTTGTGATAATGTTTGTGTACTGTATTCATTGTTGTGCGTATTAAATGTAAAGTAATTAAAGTTACGCTTGCGCATGGTACGGCTGCTGACGTAATTTTTTTTCTCGGTCGATGCAAAAAATTTACTCCCATACTGACCTGAAAAAGTTCCCCTATGGATGTAAATAAAAACCCCCCTGACACCATGCGAAAACCCCCTTCTGATGGGGAGTAAATTTTTTACTCCCAGAGACGGGTTTTTTAAAACTCCCATCTGGGTGTGCGCTAGAGGACAAGGTCATTTACTCCCATTTCGGCTTATTTCTGTTTACAGTGTGGCCACCAAATAGGCCGCGGCTCGGTAAGTGATACCTGCGAGCGGGACGCCGGTGTGAGCTGGGGTCCACAAGAGGAAGATCATCGCAATTTCAGTTTTGAAATGCGAGGACGAGGATGTCGAGGCCACCACACCTCGAAGCTCGCCGCTTTCCCTGCTACCATAACTTCATTGAACTATCCAGGCCGCCTGCCACGAGGGGAGAAAATATTTTCTGAACAACCACTCGTTGGTAAGAAGGTTGACTTTGCCTCGCCTTCACTGCGTAGAACATCACCACAAGGTTCTTTCGGAGGCTTTTATTCAGGGAATAATGCATTTAATACAGCTGATTGTCACTTATGTCAGTAATACTAGTGTATAGAACGTCAAAAGGGGGCAATAGTGTTTTTTATCAAACGGTGTATTTCCCCTTGAACCATCGCAGGGACGCTTTTAGTCCCAAGAGGCAGAATTATAATGCACTCTACGGCTTGCAAGACAGTGTTAGGGCGCGTGAATGTTTTACTCTTGTTTTTTGTTTTCAGCTATATATATCCTGGTGTATATAAATTTACACACAGTGTTGTTCGTCAGCGCTAGTGAGTCGTGTTCATGTTTTCTCCGTCCTGTTTTCGCACTGTCCCCCTCAGTATTAAGGCGTTATATTTAGCTTCTGACAATCATTGCACGTAATCCTAATAGGAACTGCGATGCTCAGCGACCCTGGTATTCTAATCTCCTAAAGAAACTATCTCAAAAGAAAAAGCGTCTTTTTCGCGCTGCTAAAAACTTTGAGTCAATATCAAAATGGAACAGATATTTCGAATGCCTTCGTGAATACACTCACTTGTTGAAGCGCTCCAAGAAGAAATTTTTGCACGATGACTTGCTTAACATAGCCCGAACTAATCCAAAGAAGTTTTGTAAACTTCTCAACCCTAAAAATAACACGCACAATATATCCTTAACCAACTCTGATGGTTCTCACGTTCCTCTCCCACAGCGTGCGGACGTTATGAATACTTACTTCACTTCAGTCTTCACTTCTGAACCACTTCATAGTATTCCAGTCATGCCGAGATCTAATTTTTCACAAATGCCGCTCATTGACATTACCTCCGAAGGCATCAGCAATCTGATAAAGAAATTAAAAATATCCAGCTCCCCCGGACCTGACAATATTCCTGCCAAAGTTTTAAAGGCTACTAATAGCATTTCTAGCAAATTTTTGGAGATCATTTTTAAACAGTCCATTTCCGAAGGTTTCATCCCAGATGATTGAAAACTTGGAAAGGTTGTACCAGTTTTTAAGTCTGGCAAGCGATCTGGCCCTTCTAACTATCGCCCCAACTCACTAACGTGCATCGCTTGCAAACTTATGGAACACATAATATATTCACATGTTGCTCGTCACCTCGATGATCACTCTTTCTTTTTTCATAAGCAGCATGGTTTTCGTTCAGGGCTCTCATGCGAAACTCAACTTTTTGAATTTACGACTGATCTTCATCTCAACCTTGATTCGTCATTTCAGACTGATGTTATTTTTGTCGACTTTTCAAAAGCCTTCGATCTCGTCCCTCACCATCGACTAATCAACAAACTTTCTTCACTTTCCCTCGATCCCCTGACCTTATCATGGATTAAGTGCTTCCTAACCCACCGGTCGCAATTCACTGTTATCGGTGGTGCCCATTCTGATACTACTCCAGTAATCTCTGGCGTCCCTGAGGGCTCGGTTCTCGGCCCCTTTCCTCTTTTTAATCTACGTAAATGACCTTCCTTCCGGCGTTTCATCAACGGTTCGGCTTTTTGCTGACGATTGCGTCATCTACCATCGTATATCAACTCCCAAAGATCAGCTAATACTACAGCAAGATTTACACATCATTGACAACTGGTGCGCCCAGTGGATGATGAGGCCGAATACTTCCAAATGTAAGTTCTTGCCTGTCTCACGAAAACACACTAACGTCATCCACCCGTACTCATTAAACTCAACAGTGTTATCCCAAGTGGATTCTTACCGATACCTGGGCGTTGTAATTACAAGCAGACTAACCTGGACCGAGCATATTGCCAAACTAGCTGCCGATGCCTCAAAAACTCTTGGCTATCTTAGGAGATCATTGTCATTATCACCTGCAAGCATTCGCAAATTGGCCTTTGAAACTTTTGTTCGTACTAAAATGGAATACGCATCTGCAATTTGGAGCCCTCATCAGATATACCTTATTAACATTCTTGAATCCGTCCAAAATCGTGCCGCCAGATTCATCTCCGCAAATTACGACAAACGAGCAAGCATCAGTCAAATCAAATCATCCCTCGGTCTCCCTGTTTTGTCAGCTCGACGCAAAATTTCATGTCTCTGTCTCTTTCACAAACTTTACTACAGCTTTCCTCACCTACATGACTCACTTTTACTTCCGCCTGTCCTAACATCTCGTCGCCTATTTAATTCCCTGAGTATCCAACGTCTGTTTGGTTCTACTAACGCTTTTAATAAATCCTTTCTTCCTACGGCTATCGATGAGTGGAACGGTTTCACGGATGCTATTGTCAGCGAAAAAGTTGCTTTTAAATTTAGAGATTTATTGCTAGCTACCCTTGACTCTAAATCGCTGTTTGTCTTTCTTTGTTGTTTGTTCTCTGCCGCCTGTATATTTTGGACCGCGAATTGACTGTTGAATATTTCGTTTGACATGCTCTGTTTTCTTTTTGTTTTTTGTTGCTACCTGTATGTTTTAGTAATTCAAAACTGTAACCGTGAACTACATTTTCATTGAAATTTGTACTTGGATTGTCCCCCCCACTTATGTAATGCCCCGAGAGAGGCCCTTAAGCGTAAAATAAATGATGATGATGATGACATAACTTAGATATGGCCTACTTGATGTGTTCCCTTGATGTTTTAGGTATGGGATGATTCGTGGTAGTTTTCCAATGATTAGTACGATCAAATGATGCGTTCTAAATGTAGACGTTGGAGATTCAATATCGTGCACTTAGATGCCCATAAATGACATTTAGTTAAACATTTTCTGTTGCGATTTGAAATTTTCATCTACTTTTTTTCTAATGGTCCTAGGATGCTGCAAATGCTAAAGGCCCATCACCGTTACGTAACGGACGGGCTTTAATTTAAACTTTTTCAGGTCCATTAACCATTAGAAAAGAAGGGGAGGGAAATGTAAAAATTCCCCCGGAAGTGGTAACTGAAGTGTCATTTATGGGCGTGATATTGCATCAACTCTAACTTGTACACCCAGGATACATAATTTCACCATGCACACCAGCGGCCGACGATCGCGCATCGAGCTATGCTTGAAACGCCCTACAACACCTTTTCAGCATAGTGAGAAAATGCTTCCGATGGGTAGTAGAGGCTCCCGACAACACGCGAGCCAACTACTAATGCGCTGCACGCGGCCTGGAATTCGCAATACATTATAAAATTCAGCTAAAAATTGCTTTCCGTTCTCTCGAAGAATCACGAAATAAGCCCAGAAATTACCCGTAGTAAGCCCATCTATCAGCCATTGGCTGATTTGAACATGGCGCACTCAGTCGTTACAGAGATCCCCGCGGGAGGCCGTCACTTGTCCACGCGTGTGCGCGCGACGGCACTGAAAAAGCAGGCATTCAAACAAAAAAAAATGAAGTGATCAAGGTCACAAGGCACGCGTGACGTTTTTTGTTTGCCCCTTCTATCCCTCCCAGCTTATCTTCCCGCTTTTTCGTCGGGACGAGGGAAGAGGGAATGCGATTGCAGCGTCTTACAAATCTTCGTAACTCCGCACGTACTGGACGGACTCTTCAAATTTTCGCGGCGTTGAATTTGTGAGGGAATACACTTTTCCAGTGAATTCATGAAATGCTTAGTCACAAAACTATTTCAGGCCATTTTAAGTAAACCATGCCTACATTACGCTATTGTTTCTTGTTGAAACCATGTGCATTCATTATCAGAACCCAAACACAACAGCATAACACTGTCTTGCAAACCATAAACTGCAATATTATACTGACCATTGGGACTAAGATGTGGTTGAATATAAACTGTCTTTCAATGATCCAAGGGGGAAAACCATTCTACAAAAAACAAGTACTATTGCGCCGTTTTAATGTTTTATACGGTAGAATTACTAAAATATTTGACAAGCAGCTGTATGAAATGCATCATTCACTGCGAAAATCACCCACTTGAACCTCTCGGTGATGTGCTGCGCAGTAATGGCGAGGCAAAGACAAACGTTGTACTACCTAATGGTTGTTCAGATAAAAAAAACCGTGTCTCTCTTTGAACATTGGTACAATTATGAAAATGTCGGCGTGTCTTAATAAGAAAACATACTGTGCTACAATAAATAAGTCATATTTTTAATTGAACTGCTACATTGCAAAATTTAAGCCGAAATATGAGTCAAAATGCTACTTTCTCCAACTTCCTAACAATATTCTGGCAAAGTGTTTGCTTCAATAAATACAGAATATTTTATTACCTTCTTAAAAGAAGATATAAAACATAAAATGTGAATACATTACTGGGAAAACCATAAGTTTTTTATAAAAACGATGAACATTCAACTCGTTACAACTTATGATCATGTGAAAAATAAAAAAAGTTCGAAGAGAAAAGAGTAACTTATCATAGCAATGAAAACGTGGCGCCTTTAGAATAAACAAAAAGTTGTTTCGTAGTGATTACTCAAACCAGTAATGTTATATAAAACATTTACTGCAACGCAGTTTAACTTGGGTGAGCAAACTTCGAAGCGCCCTCTAGCCAACGCATTTTTAAAAGTTTTCTAATAACTGCTTCCCTCATTCACATATACCTGCATGGTTTATTTTTTTCAGCATCATCGAACATCGTTAAAAATTAATCGTGTACGCCTGATATGAAATGATACTTATATATTGCGAAAATTTTGAGTGCTGAAACCAAGCAAGTTACTGTGTATGCTACTTTTTAGGTAGCATATACAGTAATTTTACCAAGAATGGAAGACAAAATACGTGTGCACTCCAAGAGCGCCTTCTAGTCAGTAATAGTTTGCTGTACCGGAGGCATATTCTCGGCTTACTTACGTCGGCAACACGACATATCTTCAGTGATGCTAAATGGCACGTTAAAAATGCCTTTGTAATCGACGCTGCCTGACAGCGCTTTCTAGTCTAAAAGTAATTTGAGGTCCTTGCTTCGGTATGATTTCTTCGTCTGAGTAATTTAGCCTTACCTTGTCTATTCTGCTTCCTTGAGTTACCGAGTCATCATGGTAGGGATGTTAGACACGAACGACCTGGTTTGCATATGTAATCTTCAAATCTACGATAAGAGCGAGATAATATTATATGCGTAAATGCACGCACAAATGTGATGTATACCTTGAGTGCCAGAAGTTAGGCGCCTAAAAACCACTTTCAACTGACACCTATGCTAAGCGAGCACAGCGAGTGACATCAGCAATGCGAGTTATGTTTTCTTTTTGTTTCTAATTCAGGTCCACAGCAGAACTACCAACGCAGCCTCATTGAACTTCAGTCCCCTCCTCTATGAGACGGACGCCTGGGTGTTCGAATATGCCGAAAGGGTGCTGCAGGTCTTCCGACTCACCGACGAGTGGTTTTGTGGGAACGATGTCGTTCCTCCTCTTACAACTCCGTGAAACGGCGATGGCGGGGATTCTCGGTGTTGGGCACTCAACTACCAGAGACGGTGGAACCAACTACTGAACCATCGTGGCATCCAATTGATCGAGCTTCCCGAGAAGGCGCTCTTCTGCCTAACTTTTGGAAACTTCCCCGAAGTGCTTCAAGCACCCGAAGACATCCACACACTCGCCGTATGCATGTTCTTGTTTCGAGAGCACCAGTGCGTTCGAGGCGTGAACATGGCCGCGTACGTGGTGGTGCCACGTAACTCTGCACTGTTCTGGAGGCTTTTTCAACTGAGAAAACTTGTCACAGCGGTCGAGCTGTGAGATATCCAGAATAATGTGGACAGCCTCTCTATTCACAGATTGTTCCGTGGCAGAGCGGAGCAACTAACGGAGCTCGTCCTCGTTGACTTCTTTTTGTGCGAGAAGGATGCATGGGATCTGGCAGCACTGTTGAGCTGCAATAAGGGCCTCGGCAGACTAGCTCTTATCAATCTGAACATCAAGGAACATTCACTGGACTCTATTGTTGCCAAAATAAAAGATCACTGTACACTCAAAGATGTGGAATTGACAGAAAGTCGAGAACCAATCGCAAATCACACCATTGCCTACTTGCTTCCGTCACGCCTACCGAAACTGCTATTTAATGTAGCGCTGCGCCTTGGGAGCAGTTTCTATCATTCTGGCCAAAAATGTAACACTCGCTCAACTCACCATTATCTCGCGTTGCACGTTTTACTCTGCACTGGATCCCCTGGCACGCGTAGTGGCCACTAGAGAAACTCTTTACAACTTCGTGCTTGTCTTGGATCTGTCATGGGCAGAAGCCAATAAAAGTCACTTCGACTGGGAAGACGTAATAGCAATTGTAACGCAATGTCGCACGCTTTAAAAGCTTAGAATAAGAGTGTCTTTTTGGTAGACGTGGCTGCGAGAGCAATTTCGGAAGCAATCGGCATTAATCGGTCACTGCACGAACTCCGCTTCGATGGTTGTGTGATTCCGTGCTACAGCGCTGTGGTGTTCCTGGAGGGCTTATTACGCAACTGGACGCTGCGGTTGCTGAGCCTTATGAATACCGAAGGTGATGATGTGAAGCATCAGCACTTGCTTCGTTTCATGCCGAAGAATTCTTTGTGCCAGAGAGGTTCTGTTCGGTACGAAGGCTGTCAAGTTAAGTTGTTGGATGAAGCCATGAGAAACAGCGCAATTCGATTCCCCAATTTTAATTTCTTTCGCAAAAACGCACCAGATGCGAACATTGTGTGCGAGGCCTATCCATGCGTCAAGGATTCTTTGACAACCCTCTCCATCGATAGTAACGAAGATTTGTTTGACACAGGTGCCGAGTCTCTAGTCTGGCTCTTCAGTGACAGCAAGATTCTAAAACAACGCCGAGCTTGATTTTCCCGCAACACCCAACACTTGTGTGGTATTGCTCCAGGGTCTCGCACAGTTTCGCTTCATCACGTCCGTCAGCCTGATGGGCTGGACAATCAGCGGGGTCAACGACACCGTGTAGCTCACTTTCCAAGACTTGCTCCGTGTCAACTCAAGCATCACGGCAATTACTGTTGCGCAAGGTGGTACGGGCGAGATCTACGTTCTCCTCAAGCACCTCGCTATAGGCTTGAGGGAAAACCACAGCCTCTCTGAACTTGACATTTTGCGTGCCCCTGACTTTGGAATGGTACGGGACCCAGCCATCATGCAGTTGCTCCGAGTAAATCGAATAGTGGCGTCGCTTGCGGCGAGGTTACTTTCAGGGGCTAGGATTAGCACATGGGCTGTACATTCACTGGAACGAGTAATATCGTGTGATTCAATGATCTCAATTTTACAGTCTCATTTGGCGTTAGGCAGCGATGCCATCAATGAGAAACTCTCGAAAATGCTGCTTAGGATAAGACGCGAGAACTTCAAGTTGGAGAATCCGGATAAGCAATGCAGATGCACTTCTCCAGCACATCATGACAATAAAATTGAATTGAGAAATGCTCTTCTTTGCGAAATTGGGAAATACTTAACCCTTTCTGACGCTACCTCGAAACAGTAATTGCCCAAAAAGGGTTGTATTTTCTGCCTTACGTCAATAACCTTTTCTTTCAATGTACCCAATATTTATATCCATCGCCCAACAAAGCTTGTTGTTCTCGTTTCCTATGGTATAAGCTGAACTTTCGCACATCATAAATGCCCAATAGTTCATTGGTTTTATTTCTGTTATGCACTGTCTTACTGTATCAACTTGAACCTGTAGTCTGTGGTCTTGTTATGCCAAAAATCTTTTGAAGTGCGATGACATCTTCATCTGTGCGCTCCTAAATCTTCATGTGTGAAATACTTTATGGCGTTTTGTGTGGAGTTTTAGCCCATACACGACGTTTTAACTCACCAAATTTCTTCATTAGTTTGGCGACGTCATGCTAGCGAAACCGGAAATCTGATCCTTATAACTGGTTATCATATAAATGTAGAAACATACTAGAAGTGTTGTGCACTCGCGCGGGCTTTCTTTACTTTCTCCGCTGTTCTGGCTATAGGTGGGGGTGTCTTACAGGTGTACAGTTACTACAAAGTTCCATGCTACGTGCCCTGAAAAAACACTCCGATGTAGGGAAACCGCATGATTAGTCATCGTAATTATATTATGAAGATCGCCTTAGGTAGGATTTATCATCACAGGTAGTGTGGGATATGCATGGTTTTACAGCGTTAACAAGTAAATTGTATGAAGAGATACTCGACAAGTGGCTGTGCTGGTCATTTGAAAGTGTGTTAATCAAATGTCCACTCACTATGCTGCCGAAGATTGTTAGAGCATGCATCAGCGCATACGTAGCTTTGTTGAACTTGCTTTACCCCATCTGCACTGCATGTGTGCACGCGTCTTCTGTTTAATAAATTGAAAAGCGGCGCTTGTCTATTTCTGCATTTATCATTCGCACTCGTCAACTTCCCAAGAGCGGTGGCTGACCTCATGAAAGAACCATGTACAGTGTCTCTGATAAAAAGCACCACGCAATAAAAAAATTAAAAATGAACGCTACGCTTCTCCAACTAGCGCGGTATTGTTCTTAGCTGTATGTTGCGTGTCAGAATAATTTCTTGACCCACCAAGCATTGTAATTAACCAAAACTGCATAATAACCTTTATAAATTTTGACTCTAGAGAAAACGCTTCAATACAAAACTTGTAGGCCTTATCCAGAGCTTGAAAAAAATATTTTCCGGTAAGATATCAATGCCGGTTACCTTTTTTCTAGCGTTTAAATTGAGCGAAATTTTAAAAGAAGTACCACGTTATTGCCGCCTAACGCGCGGCAGTTTAGTGCATGAACGGATCAGCCGCAGGCATCTCATGCACGTAGGTCGCTTACACAGGTTATCGGTGACTACGATAGACGTTAGGCGATTGTTGAATAATCTTGTAAAAAAAGAAAAAAAGAAGAAGAAACTTCGACGAAAAAGAGGCCATCGTGAACGTGCTATGCGATACGAGACCGGAGGCATCATTCGGTGCAGCGCAGGCTTTTTTTTTTCTTATCGGACCTATGATAAACATGAGGATCGGGGACAGAGGCATGCTACCCAGAGCCATGCCATGTCTCGAAACTGCTTTGGAAAAAAATCTGATACAGGCGGGATGTTGGTGAAACTTCAAGTGTGGTAGCAGTGCTGGCTATCTAATCTTATGAACGTAAGATTTGCACTCCTATTATACTGGCGTCGAGTCGGGTTAATGTCAATTGCATACTTAGCGTCATTTACTGAAGTGTGTGTACGTATAGCAATATCCCGGGCTACCATCCTCGCTAGCACTAGCGTTGTATGAGGTTACCGCTTCTGGTGTTAGTAATATATCAACGTTTCGCAACCACACTGAAAAACATTGCAGTAGGATGGAAAGGTGGGTTAGTTGATAATTCATGATTGTTCAGCGAACTGGGAGCGCGGGGGTAAACACAGACACAAAGCAAACAGGAGGCACGCAGCACGAGCTGTGCCTGTGTTTACCCCCGCGCTCCCAGTTTCCTGAACAATCACACTGAAAAAGCCCCACATTCGAAGAAAAAAAGGGAAAAAAGCTCTCAATGCCACGACGCGCGTGGGACGTTTTTCGGTGGCTCTACCATCCCTCCCTGCTTAGCTTCTAGGGCTTTCGTCTGGATGAGAGAAGAGAGAATGCACTTACAGCTTGTGACAAACCTTTGTAACTCCACTCGCACTGGGCGCATTCTTAAAATGATTTCGCCGTTGAATTCGTGAGGCAATCAGCTCTTCCAATGATTAAATTTCCTGGTTACTTGAAAGAGTGTTTCAGGGCCCCTTTAAAACATATGTGACTGTTAAACATATGTATGTGCGTACAATTGTACATGTCTTTAGCTTCATTTTTTAACGTGTCATTCTATAAAGAAGATACACCACAGTCAGCTTCCTTCTAACTGCTTTGGATATATGATCGATTTCCACGGTACATAGGATCTGCCAAATTTTAATACGAAAGTGTTTATGCCGGCGTCCGCCACGGATCTGCTGCGTACACTGCAAAAATTGCGCGTATTTAGGGACAGAAAAACGGACATAATGTCCAGGAAACAAACACACTCCAGCCCTTCGCCAACATCAAGTGTAAAGCACACGTTTAGGAATCAGACTTCACCACTTTGCGAATATTATGGATACAGCACACGTTTACCAATGATGTTTCTCTGAATAGTGCAAAAAACAAGCATCTCCTCCGTCAAGAAAAATTAGACGAAAGTAATTATTTGCCATACGAATGACCTCCTGAAATTTATACTAATATGGTCGTCGCATACCATCTATGCATCCATCGCCGCGACATGCTCTGCACCGCTGTTATTCTACGAAACTGTATTTGTTCCCAAATGGTGGCTTAGGCAGGAGTCGCGGAAAGAGGAACCAACCGACCGCGGCAGGTGCACCATAGAGAAACATATTATATAAAGAGTGGCCACTCGAGCCTCTTCGTGGCCGAGCAAGATAGGCTCTGGCCACCCGCTAGATGGCGCGCCCATGCTCGCTTCCACACTTCGGCCACAGCTTATAATAGCCGCTTTAGGAGGTCAATAAAACGTAAGCTTTGCATCAAAATTTTGCAAAGAAAAAACTATATTGATTTGTGCAATTTTCTTCAACCACTTTACAACGTGTTCCACTGAGGACGTTTAACGCTTTACCACAAAAAACAGTAATGTTTGACTTGAAGGTCTTGTTTTTCTGCATTTATTTTGCACAAAGGGCAAAAATTCGTGTGGTTTAGATGTACTGTAGATGTATTCCTTTCTGCACGCATGGGTGTGTAGCCTAGTGGTAAAGACACGCTCTAAAAAAGAGCGAGTAAAAAGGGTGTCTTTTTGTCCCACAACAATAATCGTCATCTATAGTGCGTTCTATCCTTGCACTATCTCCCCGTGCTCGGTACATTCCGGTCACGATCGACTTGCCCATTATCAGGGTTACATTGCATTCTCAATAGGAAAGTGGCCAGCGCTGAGTTTTCAAGAAAGGAAGAGACGCAAGCCTGATGACGATTATTGTTGTGGGACAAAAAGACACCCTTTTTACTCGATTTTTTTTAGAGTGCTGCACTGGCTTTCGGAGCATGAGGGTACGGGTTCAAATCGCAGCAACATAAAAATGTTTTGTTATTTTATTTAGGAAAAAGACATTATCGGGTCTGACCTGACACTCGTGGCGCTGAAAGCAGTGCAGTAGCTCAGTTAAGTTCAGTTCGGACTGGCACGGTGGATTGACGTATTTTTTGAGTGCTCCCGATCGACTGAGCAGATAAGTGGCTTTGCATGTTTTGAGCCGGCCTGTATAATTATTAAGGCAGCAGTTAAAATCTTTGTAGCACTTATTGTAGCACTGCTTTTTCGGGGGTCAGTCACGAGGTATTTATTGTGCGTGTATGTGTGCTTGTTTCTTTGTGTTGTTTTCTCTTGCCACCCCGTGGGGGAGGTGCCCGTACATTGAACACGCAAGTTTTTGTAGTATAGCTTAGACTTTCTCTTTTTCGTAGGGCAGAGATCGAGTTTTGTAATTATTGAGTGAGACAAGTCCTAAGGACCATTGTCAGAAAGACGTGATTAAAAAGACTGTAAAGTGTTCAGGATGCGGGGTGGGTTTTAAAATGAACCGCAAGTGCAGAAGCGAATGAGGAAGAGACTGACGCAAAGTGTAGGCAATGGAAGGTCGAGGAAAAAGTGGAGAAAATGATGGTTGCCCAGAGTGAACTGCTGATGAGAATCACCGAGCTAGAGACAGCGTTGGCGACAGAGCAAGAGAAAACAAGGGCAATAGAAGAAAGGCAAGTCCGCCGAGGAAGTACTAGCCAAGGTGAACAAAGGAGCGGTTTACGGAGAGAACAGTATGGAACAGGCAACCCGAACGGCGGAGAAAAAGAGCAAGCAAGTTTGGAAAAAAACAGGTTCAGCCAGTTCAATTTTCGCATGGCCCAGCTTCAGCGAAGTCGTTGTGGGGCTGGGAGGGGACAAATCAGCCGGCGTCACAAATGCAAGCAACCCACTGGTGCAGGACGCTCCAGCTGAAAAGTCACAGCATGTGTTAATCTTCGGGTACTCGAATTTAAATCAATGCGGAGAAGCAGTCAAAGAGAGGGTAAGAGGTGACAAAACGGTGTCAGTAGGGACGTTCCCAGGACGCAAGCTGGAAGCAGTCAAGAGGCAAGCGAGCGCAAAACTCAAAACTATAGCTGATAGACGAAACCTCGTGATATTTTCAGGCGCTGTAAACGATGTCTTAAATGAAGATACAGCAGGACTAGCGACAGCACTGGCGAAAGGGGTCGATGACATGCGCGCCACTTCTCCTCAGGTACAGGTAGTGCAAAATAACAAAAACGCCGACCAAGGTGAAATACACAAAACTTAAAAAGACGTTTCGACTCCCTACATGGGAGCCTTGTTCACAGTCAAGGTAGCGATATGCACGATACCGGGGGCACCGGTACGTGACGGAAACCCGCTAATAGCGGTTGTCAACGCAAATCAAAAGATATGGTACATGAGTCGAGAGAAAGGCTTTGAGGTGGTGGAAATAAACAGACGGGTTCATCGGTGGGATGGTTTTCAACGAGACAGAATTCACTTCGATGGGCGTCTAGGTCATGGAGTGGGTAGGCGACTTGCATTACGCGCAGTACATTTTGGGGAGGGGGGGGGACGCGGGTCCTTCGGGGTGCAGGATAGCTAGTAACGAGGAAAATACCCAGGGAGACTCTTTGACAGGTGGTCTAGACAGATACGATTCCAAAGTGGCACCAGTATCTAAGATAGGTGGAATCTGGGGCAGAAATAGACGTAGCCACGAGCGCCGAGCCTATTGAGACGTAGGGTATATTAACATGCAGGGTGGCAGGAACAGGCTGAAGTGGGAAGAGATAGAAGAACATCTAAGGGAGGAGAGGCCGATGGTATACGGTTTTGTAGAAAAACACCTTAGAGACATGGAACAACCTCCTAACAATCCGGACTACGCGCCAGAATATTGTAGTAGAACTGAAGGCATCAGAAAGGGGGCTGGTATTGGGGCATTCATTCATAAAAGTACAGACTGGCAAAGGGTCAAGCAGGAGTGCAAGGAACATTTATGGCTAAAAGGGAAAGTGGCAGGGCAAATGACCCTCCTTTGTTTGGTGTACTTATGAACGGGAGCTAAGGCCAGATTGGAAAACCAAGCGATGGTAGAGTGTATATCAAAGGACACTGAGGAGTTAGGAGGAGAGTGTGAGATTATTATACTAGGAGATATGAATGCGCACCTAGAAGATATATATGGGTATACCAACCCAACAGGCAAAATGATCATGGATATGGGTGAAAGGCATGATTTAATCATTTGCAACAGTACCGAGAAGTGTGAAGGGCAAATAACATGGGAGGTAAGAAGGATGCAGTCGACAATAGATTATGCGCTGATGACACATAGGATATATGATAAGCTCAGGGGAATGCACATAGATGAAGGTGGCTCCAGAAGTCTGGGTAGTGATCACAAACGTATAAAGCTAAGTTTTGAAAGAGCAGTGAAAGTGGGAAGGAGACAAGATGAGCAACTACAGGAAAATTTTTATTCAGAAAGGCGAATTGAAATAGCTACTAAACAAATCGAGAAAGTAATCACTGAGGATATTAAACTGTGTGGAAATACAGAAATCTGATTAGACTGTTTGAGCTAGAGCTTGCTAATGCAGGTGACAAGTCACCCCGGAAAAGAAGACACAAACCCAAGAGTTGGTGGGACGAGGAAGTTAAGAGAGGCATAGAAAAACGTCAGGAAGCCTGAAGGGAACCCAGGCATGCTAAGCAGCGGGGTGAACCGACAGATGATGTTGAGAGAAAATGGGAAATCTTTCTAAGCTGTAGAAGGGATGCAACCCTTTTGATCAATGAAAAGATTACAAGAAAGGGCGCTCAGTGGCTGGCAAAAGTACATAAAAAAGATAGAAAGGCAGCTGCGAAATTTCGGAACCATCTGAACTCCCTAAGGAATGAGACGAGCCTAGAGCAGAGGTTTATAACTACAGCTCAAGGTACTGGGCCAGAAGGGGACGAAGCTATTGAATATATAAGAACAAGGGTGACAGAAAAATTTCAACAAAGAAGTGCTTTATGCACCACAATAGACAAAGATGAATCAAGTGGCGCAATGGCTCTATTTTCACAACGATAGTGAGAAAGGACTGAGAGGATGGTTTCTAGTAGTAAATCAACAGGCCCAGATGGTATTCCAATTATGCTGATAAAGACATTAGCTCCGAAGTCTAAGCAGGCTTTGAGAGATGCAGTGAGCAAATCGATGGTGAAGTCTCGGATGGATGAAAACTTAGCAGGATAAGCGCGATCTATAAAGGAAAGGGAGACAAAACTGACATAAACAACTACCGTCCTATAACAGTGACATCAGTGGTCTACAGGCTGGTAATTCAGGTTATAAAGGAAAGACTGCCGGCATGGATAGAGGATGAGGGGAGCTGGGGGAACTGCAGAATGGGTTTAGGAAACACATGAGGTTGGAAGACAATCTGTTCTCACTGACGCAGTGCATCGAAAAAGCCGAATAAGAACACAGGCTCTGTGGCTAGAATTTTTGGATATCACGGGAGTGTACGATAGCGTAGTTCAAGACGACTTGTGGGGATTTGATTGATATGATTGATATGTGGGGTTTAACATCCCAAAACCACAATATGATTATGAGAGACGCCGTAGTGGAGGGCTCCGGAAATTTCGACCACCTGGGGTTCTTTAACGTGCACACAAATCTGAGCACACGGGCCTACAACATTTCCGCCTCCATCAGAAATGCAGCCACTGCAGCCGGGATTTGAACCGGCCACCTGCGGATCAGCAGCCGAGTACCTTAGACACTAGACCACCACGGTGGGACGTCTTGTGGGGAATATTGAACACAGTAGGCGTAGAAGATGGAGTCATTAATCTTTTAAAGGATCTATACAGGTAACAAGGCAGTTATAAAGTGGGAAAAAACAGGTATCTAAGCCCACAGAGGTAAAACAGGGGCTTAGGCAGAGGTGTACTCTGTCCCCCTTGTTGTTCATGATTTACCTACAAGGATAAGAGGCCAAATTAGAGGGAAGTTGACTGGGCTTCAACATCTCTTTCGTCATCAAGCAAAACTCATTGAACCGGCACTACCAGCATTGATGTCCGCAAAAGATATAGGGCTAATGGCCGACAACAAGGAAAATTTGCAAAGATTGATTGACATCTATGGTAACGAAAAAGATAGGTTACATTTGAGATTCGGTAAGAAAAAAAATCAGCAGTCATTATTTTTAATGATATAGATGGTAGTGAGCTTAGAATACAGGATGTCACGCGAGAGATAGCAGATGAATACAAATATCTGAGCGTATGGATAAGCAATGGGGCCGAGTACCTAAAAGAACACGAAATACACGGTACGACTAAAGGTAACAGGAATGCAGCGGTTATGAAAAACAGGGCAATGTGGAAAAATATAGGCATGATGTTGTGAGAGAAATATAGAAAGGGGTCAAGGTTCCTGGTCTGACGTTTGGCAATGCGGTCTTGTGCATGAGATCATAAGTTCAAGCAAGATTAGAAATTAAGCAACGTGTAATAAGTAGGCTTGCCTTAGGAGCTCACGGGAATACACCAAGTCAGGGAGTACAAGGTGATATGGCATGAACATCATTTGAGGGCAGGGAAGCTAGCAGCAAGATAAAATTTGAGAAGCGATTGAGAGAAATGGGGGAGGAGCGTTGGGCTAGGAAGATAATCAGCTACATGTACATGAAGAATGTCGATACAAAATGAAGGAAGCGAACCAGAAAATTGACTGGTAAATACTTAGCAAACAGCAGGGCGCAGAACCAAAAAGAATTATCGGTTAAGAAGAAGGTGAAGGAGGCTGAGACCGATATGTGGAGAATCGGCATAAATAAAAAGTCCGCACTAAAGATCTATCGAAGTTTTAGGCTGGACATTGCCAAGGAAAGCATCTATGATAATACTCTGGTAGTTCTCTGCTGTTTGAGGCCAGGACAGAAGTATTGCGAACCAAGACATATCGGGCCAAATACGAAGTGGTAGACACGGTATGCAGTGCATGCGGACAGGAGGACGAAACTGCCGAACACCTAATAATGTGCTGTAAAGGGCTTCACCCTATAGTTCAGGATGATGGTGCAGTGTTTTTCAAAGCACTGGGGTTTAGAGACCGGGAGGGCAAAATAGACTTTAAGCAAGTAGACTTAACTAGAAGGAGGTTATCTGATTGGTGGCTAAAGTCAAGGCACGAGTGAAAATTAAACTCTTCACTGCAAAGTACGAAGCCTTCTCGGAGTGTCGTCGTACTTAGTCAGGTGAACTCTAGTGCGCTCCGCGTTTCACACAGTCAAACTTCAGCCTGGTGTAGCAGTGCTGGCGGGGGAACACGGATCTTCCGTGTTGGCTGCGTCCATGGCGTCGCAAGCACTGGGTGAAGCAGCTTCGCATGTGTCGCCAGCAGCCGCGTTTGTCACCGCCCGCAATTTACGGCGCTCAAACCGAGCAGATTTTGACGCCGGCTATTCAAGACAACCATGGCCCACCAACGTGTCCGGCGCCTAGTCAGCGTTCGTGTCATCGAAGAGGTTAGTGGGCCTTCCTGAAAAACAAAGCGCGTTTTCTGTGTTCAATGCGACGCATCACCCTTCGACAAAAATTTACTTCGCGTTTGATTAACCGATCCGCGACGGTTCACTGAGTGAAAATGTGAGGAGATCCGGAACATACTTGCCTGTTAAGAAGTGACGCCCGCACAGACGAGTTGTTCACTGTTTGGAGTACCTTACGATTAATGCGCGCAAGCCATGTCCTCCTTCGCCCCTCTCACAGCTTTTTTGGTCGCATGTGGTGCTTCACTACCTTGGGCACGCAAAAAGTTCTCACGTCGGGTCCATCGCGGTGCGATTTGTATTAATAAGCGCGCGGCAGCCAAACACCGAAAAAATCGACATACCACCTTTACGAGAGTTGCTCTAGAGCGGCACAGCTTGACTTGGTGTCGTCAGCTGCTATGTGCTCGGCCAAGGCAGCGCATGCCGAGATCTTATCCCAGAGTTCCATGGTGTAACGTAATGGCAAGTTATGTATACACGTCATTAAAATGAGTTTGAGATACTTTTTTTTCTCGCTTCGTGCGCTCGACTAGTGCGGTGAAAGCGCATGAACACTCTCCCAACCGGCAGTAAGATACCATGGATTCTGAGTTGAATTTCCGCATCAAATGTGAAAAAGAAGACTCTTCTTCCCGCTTAATTTCATCGCATTGGGATGCTCCAACTCAACCCATAGTTAAACTTTTTTTTTCTGGTTGACGGCATTGCGCTGTCTGCCCCGCAGAGGTAGTCTAGTGACTAAGGTACTCGGCTGCTGACCGGAAGTTCGTCGGATTGAATCCCGGGTGCGGCGGGTGTATTTTTGGTAGAGTGTGCACAGGCCGCCGACGAAAATTGACCGTGCGCCGCCGCCGATGATTTTGCCCGGCGTGTGCCGAAGACGCCGCCGCCGCTGACCCAAAACAAGCTCCCCGCCGCCGTCGGTCGAAACCGCCTCGGCACACACCCTTATGTAGATGTCAGACTCTGGAGTTTTGTGGACACGCAGGGTCACCTGTCGACGCAATTTTGAGTAGGGCAAAGCCCGACTCTCTTGCACAGTTTGCTGCACTACCAGGCGCAACTACAGCGTACGAAACAACAATTGAGCTAAAAATGAGGTGTATTTGTGAATTGAACACTCAGAAAAACAACTACAAATTTTTCTCCGCTAGTCGGACGCGTCACCGAAGCGCCATGAAGTGCTTCCTGGTTCACTCGGCTGAACGACGGCGAAAGTAAGAGCCGACGCATCAGCTCCGCGGCGCGCTCTACGAAAGAAAAAAAAGACCCCAGTCTGCGCTACTGTTAAGTTGTGAATTGCCACGGACGTAAATGATTTTAGTTTTGCCAATTCCCACAGCTTTCGCGAAGCAGAACGACAAGAGCGCTAAATACGGGCCGTTGCGATGGTGTTAAGTAAGCGAATTACTCGCGTTTACTACAGCCATTCGCATGAGAAAGTGTGATAATGTAGTATCCTGTTATATTTCTGAGTCCTTGACGGACAACCATGGTAACTGAGTATGAAGCTTAACAGGCCCCCTGACCACGGTACGGGACGGGCAACAGCAGACAGGTGACGCCTGCTGTAAACATAGCTCACGCCGCGACCACGGATAATCTGAAGTTGTCGCTAGCTCAGAGGTTTACAAATGTAAGGCTTTAAAGGCTCTAGGTCCCGGCTTTAACTAGGAATTGCGAACACGTTCGTCATACAGGTAAATCGCAAAATGATCGCGACCACAATATGTTTTCTTCCTTTGTTGCCGTTGGTCTCCGCGATTACCTGAGTTATCTCGGAGGCATCGATTTTGCCTTTCGTTGTACAATGAGAAAGTGGACACGCATGTATCCCCATTTGCAGTATATACAAATGGAAGACAGCCATGAACAGAGCATTCCACCATGCGTAATAAAACAGTTCAATGCACAGGAAGCGAGATATTGATGAAGAATGCAGCTGCAAACAGAAATCAGGGCCATTCTTGCGGGATAAAGTGAGCTTCGTACCACTCACTGCATAGATTGCTCGTGTGTGCACTTTATCGCTTTAGCATCATGTGTATTCCCAAGTTTAACGCATTTAGGATTTAGGAATTAGGACAGAGCCCACGTCGGAGTGCTTGACTCCAACTTGATGTCATGCGATGCTCACTTCAGTTGCTGCAGTTGCAGCACGCCAAAATAAATGAAACATCTTTTCTATTGTGCCCGCATTTTATTTTGACGAGCTTTCTACATTTATGAAGTGAGGTTGGATTGAAGAAAGAAGCGTGACAGGTGCTTGATTTTCAGAAAACCGCGCCTCAAGACCAACGAAAGAGGAGAGCCTATGTACATTCGCTTGCGGCGGCTCTCTGTGCACTGTCCATTTATGGCCGGCGTGGTGATGGGGGCTTTTTTCGCAGCGCCGCCTGGGCAGGGTCTGACGTCTATTCACCTGGTGCACCCCCGATGGCAGCGCTGCGAACAGTGCTACGATGGCACAAAGGTGGAAATTCATCTTTTGTCGTCTGCGAGGCTCTGGTTAAAACAGCATTTTCATTAGATAGTTAGCTCACGCTATATACGGCATTCATCAACGACTAGTTGAATTTTCTTGTAATGATAGTTCTTTATTAAAGTACCGCTCCTCAGCTATAGTGGTCAAGATTATGCTATCGAGTTTGTAGCGTTGCTCACTCAGCTGGAGAGCGTTGCGATAGCTAACTTTAAAGCGCGAACATCCCGCAAAGCGAGGCAAAAGAGTCTGCACTGCTTCGGAAGAGAAGCGTGATAAAATGTATGGCTTATTCGGAAGCCTTAGCACTGTGTAAACAGGCTTGAGTTGTATGAAAATTCGCAATCCACTCCCAATTTCACTCATGTAAACCTGTTTACACAAAACATTTGGTGCCTGTCAAGATGGTCAGGCCAGCTAGTTGGTTGAGATCGCTGTCATTTATTTGGGTAGCGCAAAATATTTTTTACACACGTAGGTACAAGAGACAACATGAAATTGATAGCTTCATTGACCGGCAGATTACTGAGGACAACTTGAATAGAAGCACACTAAAACGTTCTACCCGTACTATCCGCTCCGAATAAAATTGCGGGAGATGATAAGAGATAGATACGCTCCTGAGGTTTGCCGCTCTTGAGAAGAATTTATTTTTTCGATCATTCCTAGTCAGGTGAGCGGACCTGTCTATGGTTATGACAAGACGACGCGCACTATGGATTCTAATGATTGTGCAAGACGCTACTTTCTTCATGTTTTTTTTTGACACCGATATCACACTTTGGTCCACAGTATAGAAAAAATCGATGATTGTGTCCAGGAAGTGGTGAAAAAGAGCTCTCTCACACCCTTTTCTAGCTGGTCGTCGCTGTTTTTTACTACGCTGTAACAAAATGAAATATTTCGAGGTGAGTATCCTAAATTCCTCATCGAACATGAAAATGGGCTGTCGGCGTTTCGCGTTGGCAGAGTCAACTCGAACGACGCTAAAATTGTCCCATGATTACGCCCCCTTCAGATGTCATCATGGCATCCCAGACCACCAAAATTAGATACGTGCTAGCGTCACGTCACATGATGATGTCATCCCATGACATCATCGCTTCCTATTGCCTCCCTTATTGGTGGGCTGATCACGGAGGCAATTCAAAGCCAATTGATGTGTAGAAAGCTTGGAATGTCTGCGATCCTGGAGGCAATGCGAAACTATGTTACGTCAAGAAAGCATTCTGAGCGGATGAAAAAGAAGATGGCTTTTTCCTTCGAGTATTACCAGATGAAGGCATAAGGGGCCTTTTGAGTCACATCAGGCCTGATGTGGAGAGTGAATCACCATATTTTATAGCAAATACACCTTATAACGGCTTTTGACGCGAAAGCTTTGTACTTACGTTAGCACGATCATGCCAGTTCTGGTATGCATATTTTTATACGGCTGAAAATCAGACAGAAAACATCAATTTTTTAAGGCAGCGATTGAAATATCTTGCCAAAAAAACTCATCACAACCTTCAAATGTTTTGTATTACCGCTGGACATCGCCCTTCGACTCATGGTCAAAATTTTTTATTTACTGTTTCAATTTCAACTACTTTTAAGGTGCTTGCTCAGAATGCGCTGAAAACTTGGATGGATTTAGTCACACGTCATTTGTCATGCGCTTGAAGGGACCCTTAAGGTAAACATCAAGTCGATGTTGATTGCTGAAATAGCGGTCCAGAAAATTCATAGTGCTCCTATTGTGCGAACGAAGTGCTTATTTTTTAAAGCCCCGCCGCGGTGGTCTAGTGGCTACGGTACTCGGCTGCTGACCCGCAGGTCGCGGCATCGACATCCGGCTGCGGCGGCTGCATTTCCGATGGAGGCGGAAGTGTTGTAGGCCCGTGTGCTCTGATTTGGGGGCACGTTAAAGAACCCCAGGTGGTCTAAATTTCCGGAGCCCTCCACTACGGCGTCTCTGATAATCATATGTTGGTTTTGGGACGCTAAACACCACATAAAAATTAAATCAAGTGCTTATTTGAAAATAAAATCACGCTTTAGTGGTCCACACCGTGCTAGCGTACTTCAAGGTCCCCGCCTGAAAATGGTCTGTTCACGTCACTGTTGCCGTGCACAACGTTGCCGGAATTTACTATGTGGCCGCCGATACTCGTAGCAGCAAAGCGAAAGTAGCGGGTGGCACATCAGCAACAAAGCCATTGCACAATTTTCTACCATGGCCTCCGAGATGGCGCGCGGACTTGGTTTAACTGGGCCCCGCTAGATGACATGACCTGCCCAGTTTAACCAGGCGAAAATCGAACTTTTGCTCCACTCGCACCATTCCCAATAGTAACTTCCGGTAGTACTTTCTTTCTACAGATCAAACACAAACAAACAAGCAGCATTTTATTACGCCTTATAATGCACAAACGGCTCTTTATTAATTGAAGTTAGAGTGATTACTACACGTAGTCAGCATTTGTAGACGATCGCTTTCAAGCGATCGAGATCATTTCCAAAATATCGCACTCCTGGCGCTCGTCGTGAGGTACATTCAGCTTATTTCTCGGTAAGTATGGTGCTGCTGTTGATAATATTGCTGTTTTAGATGTTTTCATACATTGAGCTTTCCCTCTCACATAAATTGTTATTTGCCTTCAATGTCCCTTTAAAAATCTGAACAAAGGAACTGAATCGAAGGAGCACGCTGGGCAGCCCAGGACGCGAAGCGCACGAGGTACATGTACAGTGCATTTTAATGAATACATGGAAGCCTAAGCAAGGGAGTGAAATGCCCGTAGATCACATGGGGACAAAAATTGAACACGATTATGGCGCGCCCCGCCGCGGTGGTCTAGTGGCTAAGGTACTCGGCTGCTGACCCGCAGGGCACGGGTTCGAATCCCGGCTGCGGCGGCTGCATTTCCGATGGAGGCGGAAATGTTGTAGGCCCGTGTGCTCAGATTTGAGTGCACGTTAAAGAACCCCTGGTGGTCTAAATTTCCGGAGCCCTCCACTACGGCGTCTCTCATAATCAAATAGTGGTTTTGGGACGTTAAACCCCACAAATCAGTCATCAACGATTATGGCGCCATTTAGATTGTGGCGGCGTCTGTAAAAAGATAGGAAAATTACTATTTTACTTTGTGTGAAAAAATATTTTTACACCTAAATTGCTTTTTGAACAAATAGTAACTAAAAATATTGTATGTGTAGTTTATGGCTGCGCATAAAATGAAATGGGTTTCAAAAGCACAAGGGCGTTTTATACGGTGGCTGACATTCCGCATATCAGACGACAACGTCGTCGTATGCCTCTGCGTCACGGCTGTCCCCCGGTCGCTGCAGCAGCCCTTCTCTTGGCTTCACTAGTTTTCATGGCGTACATAGCAGTAAAATACTTACTAGAAGCTAACAAGTGTCTTGCATACTTTAATAAGTTAGTGGTGTCGCATACACGCCGAGCGAAATGACAACGCTTATCACTCGAGCATGCAGCAATAAATTGTTTCATGGCGAGTAAATCGGTGTTTACATAAAATAAAGGCCACGTAAATAACGTTTTAGCATGCACAGCAGTGAATAATATGCATGCATCAGCGTTAATATGCAAACTAGGTGTACGTACTACACATAGGCCCAACGCCGATGTCCGGAGCACAGAAGCTGTCCAGCGCTGGCTGATATACAGAATGCCCCAGATATCTTTTGCCAGAGTTTAAAAATATGCCGACACAGGCAATTACGACGCGATCAAATGTATGCAGCTGACAGTTGCCTTGAGCTAGACTTTTTTTTGTGTTCTAAAATATTGTTTAATTAGATATGTTTAATTAACTAACTTTTGAAGGAAGAAGGATAGATAAAAATTTTTGATGAGAAAGTTGTAGATTGGTTTGCAAAACATCTGTTTAGACAGTTTCTATTTTTGTACCTGGTAAATATTAGTGTTTTTCTGCTAACTACAAACGCCCGAGAAATAAAAAATAATACCACGTGACAAACCTGTAGAAACCTGGAGTGGCGCACTCAAGGTTTCTACAGTGCATATACTGTTTTCACAACTAGATGGAGCCGTAGGTGCTTGCATTTGCATTAGCGGGAATGCCTTCCGATGTACTAAAAGACCAACAGTTGGCAGCACCGGGTTTGGTTTTAGCGTTAGCGCTGACACGTACGCTTACGCAAACGTAAGCGTCTTTTGATATCCTGTAACTCTCTATTTCTGTTGGAAGTTATTCTACATCTCATCTCCCAAGTCCACACTTGTCCCCCAAAGAACCACATCCCGGGCCACGGTAGTTTTGATTGCTTAGGTGTTACTGTTAACGTTAAATTCGAGCACATATAATCTTTAAGGAGACATGATATCTTGTATGGCACACGTATACTTTGGCTCGTCATAAAGGCCAATTGTAAATCCTCCAAGTAAAAAAAGGAATTTTTTCATCTATTCTGATTGTGCATCGTTATCGTTTCCTGCACAATAAAAAATAATAAGGCCTCGTTTTATTACGGCACTTGTAGTAGTGCTTTCCGCAAGAACGTGATTTCTTTCTTGTTTTCCACAGCACTGCAATAACGGGCTTTCACACTAGCAGGTAATAAAAGCCCGTGAAGAGCAGCAGACGCACGGACTTTATTCTACGTGGTAATCTAATGCACAACTTAGGTAGCGCAAAAGAGATATAATCTGTCTTATTAGGAAGTATATCGTCTAGATTGACTGCATGCCAGATTAAAGAAGTCAACTTCAAGAAAGATATAATCAAGACAGAAAACCGTGCAATCAGACAGACTTTTAAAGACTCTTATACAAACATCGTTTATTTTGAGCTTTGTTTTTTTACGAATATATCTTCTTAGCCATCAGCAATACGGATATCAAAAGAGACTTCAGTAAAATTATAACTATACATTCAAGTACCGCTATAATACAGATTGTTAAAGACCCATATTTTCCGCCAAGCAGCACATCAACGTCATTTGGTCAATGCATGCACGGACTTGCAGGGACATGTATAAACCGCCGTGAACTGCATTTGAAGTCGAGCCTGCGCACGCCATTGCTCACTGCGATAGAAAAAGTAACGCGCGAAATGATGAAGGCGTGAGGTGTTGACATTGCTTCAGCAACCTCGAGAGCCGCCAAAAGTTTACGTTATTTACGGCCATAGATAACCGTCTAACTTAATTCCTCCCGGTCTCTTTAGCGTCGATCTTGTATTCATCCGCCCTCCTCCTTTGGCTTCTGCAATGTCCTTGTAAGTTAAGCTGTTGATTCAGCATCTGGGGTCACGCCCGTCAGTTATATTCTGTTTTGCGTTACTTCATGCTTGTGTCGCGATTCTTAGGACTACAGACGAAGCTGGGAAAAAGACATCACTGCATGTGCAACTTATGGGCCCGATCGAATGCAACTAACTTTCTGTGGAGTGACTGTCACACCGACTGATGGTTAAGACTAGTTTCATTAGATTCCCAACGGAAAGCTGCACGGGTCGCCTTGCGAGTGGACCTTACCTCAGATTTTCGTTTCTTCTATACCATGGAGAGTGATAGACGTTATTGTGATGAGCGATTGCTCTTCTTTTGACTCATGAATTCGGTACAAAACGACAGGCTACTGTCATATCTGAAGGTAAGCAATTTTAGGTGCGTTGTACTCCTTGTTCGAGTCACTAAAAATGATAAAATAATTAAATAAATGTGTTGCGTTGTATTACAAATTGATTGCACGACATGTTTTTTGTAGTGTAGAACTGCTTCATTTATGCTGAATAAATTATTTAGCTGTTGAAACAAAATTGTAAGTTACAGCTTTCACTCATGGTTGAACGTACATGAGCAAAACTATTTTTATTAGTGTTGACCTGTATTCGCTAACCTAAACGCATATAATCTTCATCAGCCACTTGATAGAGCTACTTTATACATGAAAATTAGCTTAGCTGTTTGCACCACGTAAAAAAATTCAAGATAAACATATGTCTCACGTGCTTTTCGTGTGCTTGCAACAGACTTGTGCATAAGATAACCTTGCTAACGACGTCCCCAGCACAGGTATATGCATATGACGAGGGCCTGGATATGCGCTTTGCTATTGCGAAAATTTTAGGGCATGATAATCAAAGGCGATTTTTATTACGAGAAGTTTGGTGTTTTTTTTCAGTGTTGTGATGACACTTCCCCTTGACCACCTCGACGCGCTCGTTGAATCTTGTGGCATATATTTTCCTTTATCTGTTGACCTCCTTATTTTTATTTAAACACTGCACCTTATGCAGAATCGAAATATTTCCTAACACGTCGCTCACCCATGGTTTACTATCATTTGCTCGTCGTACATAGTAATCTAGTTTCACCCCTTCTCGCGCTCATATTCAAGGTAATGATGGATATCAGAAAATTATTCTTTCTTCTATTTTTTGCAGTTTGTAGTTAACCTAGATGTTTATAAACAAACGCTTCAGCAACCAAATTATGACATCTTTATCGCGGGGGTTACTTGCTGTTCTTTGTAGGAATAAAGATAGGTGCTGACACTCTCTAGTCCTTTTTATTTTTCTTGGGGACTTTTAGGCAATCAAAAAGTCACTCTGCATTAATAAGTTGTGTGGTATAAAATGATAGTCTCAAGCAGTTGTGGAATTTTCTTAGTGTCTGTGTGTGTTGGCAACATCGATAAATCACCCTGCGAAACACCCTGGCGAGCTGTTTAGGATACTTATCGGTGCGCTTTGTAATTTGTCGTAGATTCTATGCGCCATTCATTAAGAGGTATTCACGTGACATCATCCGCAAAGAGTGCTAGCGAGATAGCCATATCTACGCTCGCTTAATTATTTACATTATTTTAAGCTGCGCAAAATTTCTTCTGTTAAAAGTTAGGACATGCGCTCTACGGTTATTGTTTGTGTAGTTCGGGCATACATTTTGGAATTTCCGTCTTAAGTTAGCACTTGATTAACCATTGTTATTGTTCTTTTGTTCATTGTTTATACATAGCTAGGTTTGTGCAACACGATTTCTCATTGATTGTTGCTTTAGCGCATTTAGTGTGTGGGAACAATACACCTGTGCACTAATAATAAAGATAAACTTCTGTGGCGAGTGAGCTATTATTAGGTTCATTATTCCCTGCTATTCAAGTCGTATCACTTTTGTACAATATTCTACACATGATCTCATCACAGTATGCACAAATACAGGCAGATCTGCAGGCTTTCTCCTGCAATGAAAAATGGTCTCACAACACTTGCGAGTATTTTATGGCCAATCTTGAAGTTTCTCTGGTTATGTAATAAAGTTTTTGTCACTGTACTTGTGCTTCTCGCACCATTTATTTCTTGAAAGTATGCTTCATTTAGGCACGAAGAACCTGCTGGCAGTCACGCGTTTTCCTACCCGAATATGTACCAAAAAAAGAGAGCGTACTTGGGAGAGGAAAACGACCAAACTAGAGAAGCATGGGAAAAAGAAACAAGGATGGGGAGGGACATAAAAAGAAAATAAAAATGGACATTACAGTCCAGGTTGTACAAAGTTTTTATCCCTACTTTTGAAGGCTTACTGTGCTCGTCGAATACGTCCTTAGAAGATCAGATTTTTTTTACTTGCTAAAAGAAGGATTGTAAAATGTCTTTCTATTGTCTCTAAGCCGGACATTAGCTGAGATATACGACCACTCCAGTCGGATGAACGAATTTTAAGCCCCCACAAACGAACATTAAAAGACGTTCGTTTCGGATTGGCCAATCCGCTTCGAAGCAGTTTTATATTACTTTTGTGCGAGCTGGGAAGACTGATAACCGGTGACCAGTAAGAGGAATAAAATGGCAACTGAGACGTGGGGAATGCAGTCGAGAACGGCAGTGGGTTGGAGGCAATATAAAATTCAGATACTTAATTAGAGGTGTAATGGGATCAACTCATTGAGGATAGGGTAAGATGGAGATCCTTGAGGAAGATTTTTTGTGGGCTTGGGTTGTACTGATGGTAATAAGATTGCTTGGATTTCACTTGCTGAAATCACGATGTGATTATGGGCCACATGATATTGAAGGATGCGAATCGCTTTCGACCACCCGGGGTTCTTTATTGTTTATTTAAACCTAAGTAGCCGGGTCTTGCATTTTTCCCTAGCTAATTGTGACAGCAGCCGTCCAGGATTTAACCCACGTCTGCGAGCTTAGCAGCTTGTTTGCTGAGCTACAGTGGCGTACGCTGACTGATGAGGACGATTATGATAATTACGACGAAAATGAAACGTCAACCAGCCCGTTGACAACATCTGGTACGTGGTACCGTAATCGCCACCAACATATTCTGCATCATCTGCAGTCGGGATGGTGTGTTCGACCAGGTGCTTTCAAAATGTTATAGAAGTGATCATACAATGAGGGCCCGTAAATCAGGGGCATTGCCAGAATTATTTTTTGTGGGTAGCAAGGCAGCACTGTCATCTGAAGATGATGAGGATATGTGAAGTTTAACCCCCCAAAACCACCATATGATTACGAGAGATGCTGTATTAGAGGGCTCCGCCAATTTCTACCACCTGGGGTTCTTTAACGTGCACCCAAATCTGAGCACACGGCCCTACAACATTTCCGCCTCCATAGGAATTGTAGCCGCCTCAGCCGGGATTCGATCCCGTGACCTGCGGGTCAGCAGCCGAGTACCTTAGTGACTGGACCACCGCGACGGGGCGCATGCATGCTATGGCTAAAACATTCAGAAGATCCCACACACCTTGAGAATCGATGTAATGTAAAGTATGCGGAGGGAAGGTTACTGAATTGTAATTTTTTTCGGTGGAGGGAAACGTTCCAAAATGACTCTAAAGATATGTCCTAATGTTGTACGCAGAAACATATGTAGAACATATTATACAACCGGCTGTTTACAATTGCGTAACGATGACAACAGTTACCTGGGTGCTGCCAACACCAGAAGTTGTAAGCTGATTTGTAGCGCTTGTGCCTGCGAGAATGGTAGCCACGGATAGTTCTATGTAGGCCAACTTCAGGGAATGCCGGTTAAGTATAGAACGGACGTTAATCTGAGGTCACTTCTCTATTAAAGGAGTACATATTTGATGTTTATGAAATTAGATAGCCACCACTGTGCCACAATTGACGTTTTCGGAACAATACTCTGGCATTACGAGGCAGTTCCGAGCCCTGGCGCGGCTACGCAGTTGAGTACTGGTTGCCACGTGAAGTCCTGGAGTTGTATTCCTGCGGGGATTCTGAAATATATATTTCTTGCAATTTTCGGGTCAACGCTGCCTCATCACGCGAGTGTTCTTCGCATTTGCCCTGCATCAAAGTAGGGCCGTTGTGGCCGAGAATCAAACCAGCGCCGGACTTATGAGCTAAGCTACCACCGGTAACTACTGTCAACGTCGGTAATACTTTCATAATAGTTAATTTATTTTTCATTTTTATTTAATTTACTATACTGCAAATATCTTAGGAGATTATGTTGCCGCATTGAATATGCAGCACCAAGAGAACAACGAAGAACACGCGCAGCGGGAGAAAAAAGAAGAGGTTCTCTTCCGATCAGTTTGCCAGTGTTCTGGTACAATTAAAGTGAGTTTCCTGTATTTAACTGCTGCTGTTTCTGCATTGTGACACTGGTGGAGGCGCTGGGTACATGTTCGGGACGCCTGACAACAGCTCCGCATCTAGTCCAGAAAGACGTCCGTGCATCGACACCACCGTTCACCGCAGCAGCCGCCGCCTGTAAGGACTCAGCCCGGAGTTTGGTCCATTGCCGGAAAGCGTGACCGTGCCAGAAAGCATGACGGCGCCTGGAAGGACTGGCCCCAACGTGTCCAGCCCAAGCACGACACAGGTAATTGTTTTGAACCCTCGACTTCCGGTTGACTTCCACGGAAACGCATATGAGGAAGCACATGACTGGCTCGAGGAATTCGAGCACACAGCGAATGTCAACGGGTGGAACACCACACAGAAATTGGGCTACGTTTATTTTCCGCTTCAAGACGGAGCCCGAACGTGGTTCACGAATCGCGTGTGGTCGTCTTGCGGCGAGTTCCGGCAGTATTTCCTCGACACGTTCGCGAGCACTGAAAGACGAGAAATCGCACAGCGTCTCCTCTAGTCACGGATTCAGACACCAAATGAATCCGTTACGATGTTTGTTGAGGACATTGGGCGGCTATTTCGTCGAGCATATCCTAATATGCCGGAAGCCAAAAAGGTTAGCCACCTCATGCGGGGCGTTAAGGAGCAGCTCTTCGCTGGTCTCGTAAGAAACCCGCCTACAAGTGTACATAAATTCTCCAAGGAGGCTACATCCATCGAACGCGCACTGCATTCACGTTATCGCCAGTCATCATCATCATCATCAGCCTGACTACGTCCACTGCAGGACAAAGGCCTCTCCCATGTTCCACCAGTTAACCCGGTCCTGTGCTTGCTGCTGCCAATTTATACCCGCAAACTTCTTAATCTCATCTGCCCACCTAACCTTCTGTCTCCCCCTACTCCGCTTCCCTTCTCTGGGAATCCAGTTAGTTACCCTTAATGACCAGCGGTTATCCTGTCTACGCGCTACATGCCCGGCCCATGTCCATTTCCTCTTTTTTATTTCAACTATGATATCCTTAACCCTCGTTTGTCCCCTAATCCACTCTGCTCTCTTCTTGTCTCTTAAGGTTACACCTACCATTTTTCTTTCCATTGCTCGCTGCGTCGTCCTCAATTTAAGCTGAACCCTCTTTGTAAGTCTCCAGGTTTCTGCTCCGTAGCTAAGTACCGGCAAGATACAGCTGTTATATACCTTCCTCTTGAGGGATAGTGGCAATCTACCTGTCATAATTTGAGAGTGCTTGCCGAATGTTCTCCACCCCATTCTTATTCTTCTAGTTACTTCAATCTCGTGGTTAGGCTCTGCGGTTATTACCTGCCCTTACTAGACATAGTCTTTTACAACTTCAAGTGCACTATTACCTATCTCGAAGCGCTGCTCCTTTCCGAGGTTGTTGTACATTACTTTCGTTTTCTGCAGATTAATTTTAAGACCCACCTTTCTGCTGTCCTTGTCTAACACCGTAATCATGAGTTGCAATTCGCCCCCTGAGTTACTCAGCAATGCAATGTCATCGGCGAAGCGCAAGTTACTAAGGTATTCTCCAGTAACTCTCATCCCTAACTGTTCCCATTCAAGGCTTCTGAAAACCTCCTGTAAGCACGCGGTAAATAGCATTGGGGAGATTGTGTCCCCCTGCCTTACACCTTTCTTGATTGGTATTCTCATGCTTTCTTTAAGAAGCACTATGGTAGCTGTTGATCCCCTGTAGATTTCTTCCAGAATGTTTATATATACTTCATCTACGCCCTGATTTCGCAGTGTCTGCATGACGGCTGATATTTCTACTGAATCAAACGCCTTCTCGTATTGTATGAAGGCTATGTATAGTGGTTGGTTATACTCTGAGCATTTCTCTATTACCTGATTCATAGTATGAATGTGGTCAACCCTACTGAAACGTTCCGTATGTAATCTTACGGAAAATATATGGACTCCGTAACATTCCCTTATGCTATATACGGAAAAAATATGGAGTTTTATGGAAATATACGGAAGTTGTATGGCATTTACGGAAAGCTTCTTATGGAGTATAAGGAAGGATAAGGAAATTGTATGGCGTATACGGAACGCTTTTTATGGAGTATACGAAAAGATAAGGAAAATGTATGGCATATATGGAATGCTTTTTATGGAGTATATGGAAGGATAAGGAAAGTGTATGGAGTGTACAGAAGCTTTCATAAGGAAAATGCAGAATGTAAGGTCTTACGGATATATACAGATTTTGTAAGGTGCTTACGAAAATGTGCAATAGTGTATGAAAGGCATGTGGATTGTTGCAAAAATGTGGAAACTCTACAGTTGTTGTCACAATTTCAGCAGAAAATCCGAGCTCTATAAAGTTATAAATGAATGCACAGTGACATATATAGTACAAAAGGATAACGCAGGCTAGTCTGTGTTGTCAGTCACCGCTGTTCGCCCTTTTCCAGAATGAATACAACTTCTGCAGATGACCAGGTGCTAAAGTCTGTCACACGAAAAATGTGTCATTCACAAGGAATGACACTGTCATTTTACTTGCATGCTGTCACACGAAAACAAATCAAGCAAAAAAGCATAACTTCAAGGGCTCGTTTTTTGGTAGAAACAATAATAATGAGAACTAAATTCAATGTGAATGAACTTGTCAATATTAATGAAATTGTTCTCATTAACATTGGCGAAGAGAAATGTCATTTTAAAATATTGACCATGAGCTTAGCTCTCCTGAGCACCGACAAAAGAAATGAAAATCCATGAAAACTAATTGCATGTAGCCTAAAAATATTTTTATTGATAGTATGTGCTCCTACAATATAATTACAGCTACACACAACTTGCCACAGCTTCACGAAAGAAACGAGGTAGGGGCAGAGGGAGTGGTCAGAAAAATAATTAAGTATGAGAGCACAACTGATATGTACAAACACATAATGGTGCTTATCATTGATGCACGGATGGTCGTGTATAGAGCTGGGTCGTTTTGAGATTTTCAAAAGCATTGTTTCAGACCACCATGCAGATTACGCTTCAATTGTAGTGCTACATAAGACACAACTTGTGGGCCAGCTTTAATGAATAAGAAGATTATAAGTTAAACAAATGCTTTAAAATATATCATATCATGGCTGCATGAACGCATACAAGCTATGTAAAGCGCAATAAAGTGAGGACGCATGAGCTTCTCTTGATGCTTCAGTTCTACATAGATGCTTCAACTGTGCTGCAAAAAAATTTAGCCAATGTCTGTGTGTGCAACATTGTCCATTTTAAACTATCTATATGTATATATAAAATTCCTACTGTGAGGTAAGCTACGTAGCACTCCATAATTCTTCCTTTTATTAAGGGCAATTTTTCAGACAATCAACATTATTCATTTACTAACTCATGACTTTGTGCCCGCATTTCTTGGTTTGGCTCTATCACAATTGTGCAGCCCTTATTTTGGAGGAATCAAAAAACATCAACCAAAATATATTTTGGAACTGCTTCTCGGTGATATTGCCTTCCCTCAACTGCCACAGCTTGAGATGAGTCATATAGCAAGTCTCGCGCAAACCTAGGGCCTACCCTTGAAGAAACTGGTCCGGCTGTGAAATGCTCAGTTTTTTCTCAAATAAATTTTTTGGTTTGAGTTTTCTCACTTCTCGAGTCCCTTCACAATTAAGCAGACCCAATGTTCCCCTTAGTCCTTAATTTTGTTATATTATGAAATAAATAAAAAAATTAAAAATGAAAATAAAAATACTAATAACTGTTGTGCAAAAGACACAGTCCCACATACGTACTTGAACGCAATATTGCTTTTATTTTGTTTTAGAACCTAAGGCATTAGAAAAGTTAGCAGTACAATAAAAACGTTGAAAAAAAAACAAAAAAATTAAACTTGGCAGGACTCGAACCTGCTCCACTCAGTTGTGCTCGCGTAAGTGAACTGAGTGCGTTAGCTTGCTGAGCTATTCGCGCTGGCGGTAGTACGTTTGTTTAAGTTATGTATATGAATTTGCTTTTTACACGCTATGTGTTGGCATGTTTATGTACGATATGCGATCGTATCTATTGTTGTGTGCATATGTTTTGGGATTGTATATACGTCACATGCTTTTCGCATGTCTTTCAACTATAGATTGCTGCCCCGCCGCGGATGAAAAAAAGTATTTTTACACCCACACACAAGCTTGAGCAGTTGAAGGTTGTTTCCCGGGGCTCTCTTGCGATTGAGTCGGCCACCACAGGGAATTAGAGTGATACGCCATTAATCCCTGCATCTAGCTGTATTCCACTTAGTAGCTCTATCGCTTGATGACAAATCGAGCGCGGGGCGCGACGCTATTGCGCATGACCATGCCTCCCGTAGTGGCGACATCAGCTGATTGCGCCGGCCGGCTTGCTTCGATTTGCTTCAGAGCAAAGAAATGTCATACCTTGAAAGATTGCGTACTGCACTATGTCAAAATGTTACTGCTTTGTAGCCATCCTATGATTCATTGAGAATTGATAACTCTGATGTCACTACTGTAGAGCTTTGCGTCGGCGACGCGCACCGAACGGGAAACCGCACTACGTCTGTCCTAGAAGCAGTAGGAGGCTGTCGTCTGTTAGAACAAAAACAAAACAAAGATCCGTGAAAATATTCATAAGTTGTAACTTGTTTTTTGAATAACCGTTTATCACTTTAAAAGTTATTTTGCCAGATAACATACATTTTTTTTCAGTTTATAGCAGCGACAGATGTTTTTTTATTTTCCTCACACAGATATCCAAGTCAAATCCATTCACAGCTAAAGCCACATGTTGTTTGTCTTCTTTGTTTCTGTGGGCATGCCGTTTGGGTGCGTTTCTCATGTGTTCGCGCTGCTACACACGAGAGCACGAAATGTTAAATTTACGCACGGAAGCGCCGTTCCTCGTTCGTGTGATGTGCTAAGATTGCGCCCTATTCCCGCGGTTGTCCGAGTGCGGATCAAGTGCGAGTCGTCCAAGGAATCGGCGGGTAGGGTGGGCGCTCGAAGGACTCCGAGGTGACGGCTGACGCCTGTGGTCGCTTCCCTCAGGACAGTGTGAAAGAAACTAAAGGTAAGGGGTACACTTTTTTATGTAGACCAAGTATGCCACTCAGTGCAAGTGTGTGTGCTGCACTCGAACGAGGCGTCGTGAAACAGCAACCATACGCGCCTTTGCGAGTGCGGTTGCCGATTCGCTTTGACAACGCTAACGCCAGCAGAGCCATGGCGCATCGGCGCGGCCTTACTGGAGCTAATTCCAGACAACTGCGGCAACATGCATGTGTATGGTGATCGATTTTTTCATATGTGCAATGTAGTGAGGAAGACGCACACGGCGCTTGCTACGTTGTTGATTAAACGAAGCCTGCAGTGCCATTTGATGCAAAGCAGCATTTTGTTTACGTTCGCGGCGATACAATTTGTAACTTGGCTCGATTCACCTAGCCAACCTCCTAAGTGGGTTGATTAGCATACGTTCACGGTAGAGGGTTATTATGCCCCTAAACAGTGGCGTGTGCTTGTTGAAAGATATAATGTGTGTGCCTAGTGTAGAGAGAGAGAGAGGTGTTCGTGCAATCTGCATGTGTACCTGCAAGACGCCTTTGCTTGTAACTAATAATGTACCGGCCAGCACCTACATTGTACGCCTGACTTTGAAGAAAACTTGCATGCACAATGTGAGATTTTGTAATCTGCCAGAGTTGCTTTTTATAAAATAATACACTGCCAGCATGTTCAAAATATGTTTCCCTGCTGTGTGGCAGGGGTGCGGTTATCACGCTGTTGTGTAGTTGCTTATTCAAGCACTTATAGTTTTGATGCGTTAATATTTCTCATCTAACTCTTCAGGTGTTTGGCTGTTTCAGCACAAACAAGGCAAAGAGAGAAGAAAGACGGGTAATGACAGGACCAGTGCCGACTTTTGTTTGCAGGAGAATACCCGTGTTGGTGTATTTATTGTGACAGCCTTTCTGTGTTGCTTTTTTGCCCAATTTATGCAACAACACAGTTGTCAGCAATATGAGAGAGAACACTGAATTAGCTTTTAAAGATCATGGTGACTAAATGCCTAGTAACTCACAGCACAAAGTAACAACAAAAGACATCAGTATGATCAATGTGGATGAGTACAGTCTTGCATCTAAAAATATATTGTGCAAAATGTTGCCTAAGTAAGAAACCTCTCTATGTTTGCAAATAGTTTGACGTCACTTCGAGCACCGTGCCAGCCATTCCCTCCCTCTGTGCAAGGGCTGGTTGGCAAGGAAGTTGTTTGTGACGTTCCTGATAGACCACTGAGATGTATGCGATTCTAAACCTGTAGCCTAATATATACGTAATCTTTTGTGCAGTTACATCGCTGCATCTGACACCTACAACTTATTTGCATATTTACATTGCTCCCTTAGGACCTATCATACAAACTTGTTGTTTGCATTGTTACTTCATGAATATCGAGTGGTAAAGGTACTGAGTATATGTGAAACAAGAATCTCTGCTTATTACATGAAGAAATATGAGGCCTTCGATAAAACGAGTTATACCTTTATTGAGCTTGCGTACTCGTTGGGGCGATTCATACATGCAGCTTCAGCAAATGGTATCTTCCAGCCCGGTGACCTTGCAATTTTTTTCTGCACACAGCGAAAACACCGAGATGTACCCACTCGCAGATGGTCGCGTCAAGTGCATATTTACCTTGACTAAAATGTCGAATCATTTTTTTCATCGACTGGTCCCTGCCATGAGTGCTAACGTCTTCGCAAACAAGACACATTGTTATTGACACTGCACACACCACACACAGTATTCTCAGTTGAACCGGTATTCTCAATACTTTTCAATGCACACTACATGCCGCAATCAACAGTGCACATTTTTGAAGACTATGCCGCTGTTGCTTGCACAGGCCACCACGTGTGTTCACTTCTTCAAGATAAACAGACAGCGTGGCAAATATTTTACCACACAGTTGACCACACAGCTGTATGCTTGCTGACACATACTACAGCTAATGTCGACATTGTAACGTGAAGTGTAAGCTTTGAAAAATTAAAACTTGCCCCAAACACCGCACGACTGTACCGGGCTGAGCCACCAGCGGGAGTGTTTTTCTAGCCACACCTTTTACATGTGCCAGTGACATCATGCTGTGACGTACCTCGGTAGGGGCCTATCGCTGCTTACTTTATGTGAATGAGGGTCCTGTTAGTGAAAGCAGGTATGTTGATTTCGTAACTTGTTCATGCCCAACTGGACCTTCATTTTCACAAGTTGTCTGACTGATACTCAGGCGAACTTTTGTGTAATAAATTATACAGTTGGCAGTCTGTGCTTGTTCCATACTGTTGTTACTGGTGTTTCTTGTTGTTACTTTGCACTGCTCATTACTACTCACCTACAGAAACTAGCCTATCTTGCTGCTGTTTTGGACAAGATGCAGCTGGCAAATGCGATAGTGTTCATAACTCTAAATTTTCGAGCAAAAATTATCGTTTCATATTCAGTTAGTTGCATTCATACCAGTACATTATAAGAAATCATTGATTAAACATGAATCCAAGTTCCTTTACATAATGCTCACAACTTTTATATCAAAATGAATGGTGTTTATAAAAAACATGGGTTATAGCTAAACTTCATGCTGTTTTCTCGAAGAGCTGACAAAACGCTATTGCATGCTTACTTGCCATGAATTGGACAGTGTTCGAAATACATTGCAATTCTTCACCGGACAGCCTGTACACTTCACATTGGGGCAACATTTATTGACTTTGGATTGATTAATTAAGAACGGAAAGAAAGAAGCGGCAGGCCGGGATACTTGAAATTGGCATCCGTTTTGCTACCCAGCGCATTATCATGCAAACTTCCTATAGAGTGGTTATGCGTCTTGCATGTGTGTCTGTAAACCAAGATTTTTGGGTAGAACTCTATTTATCTTACAAATGGTTGCAGGACTGTGGAGGCTGTAGGGCTGCTTAGGAATGGTGGAATCCCTGGACATGTGTTCAACCTTGCTGCATCAGCTCCTTGGTGCTTTCACGGCATCTTTACAGATGTGTTGGGTGAGTAAAGCAAGCAGGTTTCAACGCAAGGAAAAGTATAATATGGCAGCACCTCTTGTGCGTGCCTTACATCCCAAGTATATCAAATATTTATCTTGCCTTGTGGCCTGTATTTTAAAGAGACACTTCTTTTTGCTTTATATTTGAGTCTTGATGCTACGACAGCAATGTATTTGTGTTTGACAGCAAGTGTTCTTGAACAAATAACTGATCTCAATAATGACAAAACACCCTTCATACTTGGTCTTTAGCATAAGCTAGCACTTATCTGTAGCAGATTCAATTATTCATTTTTTGCTGGGATGATAATGGGCAAGTAGCAAAGGCAAGTTCAGATTGGAATGGTCGGTGACGTCTGTTTAGGCTCTGCCATATTGCAATGCAACCAGAGTTACTTGTGGCCACATATACAATGAAGCCACATGACGTGAATTCTAAATGAGATTACCATATCACATTTCACTGCATCTTAGTATGTGCCAAACAAATGCAGATATCATTAGCTTGCCACTATAAAGGGATCCTAAACCAACACAAGGTTGAAATTTAGTCGTGGTGTTGCAGCTGTGTATGACTCTACAATGGATGCATATCCGTGATAATTTGTCTATATGTTGTCGCAATAGTAATGTTACACACATTGTACGATACAAAAGAGGTCCTCGCTTATTTCGCTTTTTTCGCTATGCTTCTTTCTTGTCTCTTCTTGCCATGTGCTCCTCCTCACTGTACAAGGAGCAAGAGCAGTGGGCACACAAACACGTATTTAAAAAAATGTTGTAAGGTGAGCACTGAGAAGCTGAACACTTCCAAAAGGCTCAAAGAGGTGAAGGTATTGTTTCTAGCTACTTTTTGGGCACCCATAGCTAGTTGTGCTGCTGCAGTTAAAAAATAAGTTAAATGTTAAAAAATAATTGGAGATGGTTTGGCACCCATAATTGCAGTTACATACAGAACTAGGTTTCAATGCGCAAGAAAAATCTGTTCACTCTAAATCAATCCTAATGATATCGGAAATTCACGAAATATTCACAGAAAAGCTCAGGAAAAGGCTAAGTGGTTGCCCCTTGAATGTGAAGGAGATACCCTTCTTCTAAAAGGTCAATAGACAGTCTAGTAGTCTCGATAATAAATGCACTATAAAGTATTCTGGTGTGGTGCTTTTCATGCATGGTATAATGAGAGGGTTTTTTATAGAACTGTTGTCACTTTGCCCTGCATTGCTGAAATTGTTCACATAGTTATAATACATGAATCACTTTATGCCTTTTGATTTTATGCAAATGGTTTGCTTACCCAGTCGGTTTAACTTGATTTGGATAAAATCATAAATGCTCTAAAATTTTTTACTATACAGCAGGTTTAATTTTAAAATACGCGACCATTGATGTGAACGCAGTTGGTGGCGTGCTTGATTATTCCTTCACTATCACCACTCTAACTACACCTGCTACAGTGCATAGTGTGACAAAAGTAATGGTACCTAACCTTACTGGTAGCATAGACTTTTATGTCTCAAAATAGGTTAAAATGCCTGGTAAAAATGTGTGTACGTTTTTATTTCGCTCCAACTAAATATTCTGGTCTACTCAAAGTAGCTTCCGCTCTTTTAGGTTCCTCAAACTTTCAGGTGTTCAAAAGAAGTATCAATGCCATATACTTTCTTTGTCAGCCTACTCACCACTCTAATAATGAGAATTACCTGACAACATTACCCAGTAAAATAAAAGGATGTTATAAAAAGTAATGTCAATTCAATTGTCAAAAAAGTTGCCAAGTTATGTTTTTGTTCACTTTTCTTTTCACAATTTTGTTAAAGTTACTTTTGATAACATCCCCTATAGTTTGTTTGGCATCATTTTCTGCTAGTTCTCACTATAATGTGTTCAACAAAGACAACAAAGCCTTAAATTTATAGTTCTTTTCTTTACTCATGAATCTGAAACAGTGAATCTCAGTAATCTTAGCGGTGAGTGACTTGTTTTTTTTTTCGATCAGTTGTGCATGTGTTCAAGTACATGCATTTAGGTAGAGGGCGAACTATTGCCTCCTCCTGTGACTAGCAGATTTTCTGAGAACTGACAGATGCGTAATGCTGCCAAAGAAGTATAGGGATATTGGAAGTAATTGTAACGTAATTGCAATCGTAATGTAATTGCCAGTAGGCAAAAAAAGGTGTCCCACACTCGCCATAATGGTAACAGGCAGCGCTGACTGACTTTTCTATGTATAAATGCACATATATACCGTACAAAATGGAAGAGGGATAGCCGCCATGGTAGCTCAGTTGATAGAGCATCGGACATGTTATTCGAAGTTCGCAGGCTCGGTCCCTGTACAGGACAGGTTATCTTTTTTTCCTTCTACTTTTCTTTCTTCACAATTTTCTGGTGTAAAAAAGGTACTTTATAATCTGAAGAGGCAAACAGAATGTGCTAGTGTACGAGTTAGCTCTTGTAGTGGTTACAAGTAAGATATGTTTTGAAGAATAAATCATTCTGCCACTTGCCTAAAGAATGGCTACAGGACATGGCGCTGGATGCACTTTGTCATTTTTGAATCAAGCTATCTTGTATTCTATTTTATAAATTACATGGGATGCACATGACGGTATCACACACTTTAACGCCACAAAGATTATGCAGCGAACAATGTTATAACTGTGAAATTGCATAAAAATTAGGTGAAAACTGCACCCTCAACGAGAATGTACAGAAAGCACAGGGTGCAGGCGTCATTCCTTCTGCCCGTGCTTTTCAAGTGCGAGCTGTTTTCACCTCGTTCTGACCAACTAACTAGATTGAGATGTGTTGTTATAGTGCAAGAGGATGCTCCACGGGAAACTAGGTTTGTCTCAAACTCTGTGTGTGTCTTTCAACCTATATGGTGCCCGGTTCAAGTGTTCATGCAGACCAGATCGTGTAAAACAGGACCATGTAAAATGGACCGTGTAAATAAAATAAAATGGACCATGTAAATAAACAGGATCGTGTAAAATATCGTTTTCGTGAGCAACTGTAGTTGTGGTTGTGCTGAATGACCTTTCTTTATATACACTACATAACAAACTTGCTCTTTTAGAGTCGAGTGCATCTTCGGATCAATTGTATATGTTTGCATATGCGAGGCCTTAACTTTTATAAGAAATGCCTCAGTGTGTCACGAGGAAATGTGTGTTCAGCGAAAATTTGTATATCATTATATACAACTCTTAAAGCCTCGTCTACAACTTTATGCAGGTTGACCTTGAGCAGAAAACGAGAGCGGCAGCAGCCCCCAGAAAAGAGCAAGCACCCTCCAAGCTCCCGAAGCTCTCTTCGACAGGAACAGCAAGGTCACTGTGTGGCATTGAAAACCATTGCAAGGAGTGCCTTATCAGAACACTGTGCTGCTCTTTCATTGCAGAAGACGAAGTTGACCACTCCAGAGGAACTTCACGCTGTGTATTGTGAGTGCTTCAGTGGTTTTGTTTTTGTCCAGCCAGCAGTTAAAAATAATGTGTCAGATTCAGCCAAGATGGCTAGAGGGAGTCGGGCAGGCATGTTTGGACATTTTTCTAGCAATTAGTGCCAATTTTTGCACTGGTCCTGTGGAGTTACTGCCACAATCACAGAAGCTACGTCACCTCTCTAAGTGTACAGATGTGTCGGGGAAGGTTAGCTGCATTAGGTTTTTCTATAACTGATAGCTGCCAACATTCTCATTAATACAGGAGTTTTGTTCCTCACTTATGGGTGTAAAGCCTCTACAGAAAAAATGCACAAGTCTACTTCCAGAGACTCCAAGGCCCTACTTGTAGGTTTTTTCGGCTTGTATCATATGCACCTCGTTTGGGGTACATGAACATTTTTATAAACAGGTACAGGGGAAATTTTGGGTGGCTGGTCGTTTTGTCGTTATCTTGTTCCTCGCAGTATTCTTAAGCATGTTGTGCATTACGTTTGTCAATCTGGTTCATGTGCATAGAAGACATTACGAAGTTTCAGGCTACAGTATAAAAAGCCTGGAAGCAACTATCAATAAGTTTTTAACAGAGTTGCTTAATCTGATACACGATACATCACTAAACTTTCGTGCGTATTCATCAATGTAAGCTCGTCTTAGTGTTATCCAAAATGAAGATGTGAGTCGACAGATGGAAACATCTAGTGGGGTAATAGTGGGGTAAACAAGAACTGTTTATTTGCTTTCAACTTCACATAAAAGTAATTTTCAATTAGACAAAAAACAGCTCAAATTGGCATCTAATGTTGACAAAAACGATTATATAGTGATATTTGTATCTGACCTAACATTAATTGTTTCGTGAAATATAACTTCTGTGCAGTGAGTATTTGTGGCTCAATATTCATACAAAATGCAGTATTGCCATACAGAAATGCAAACGATAAACAGTTTGGCTGAATTCT
>WOVY01002740.1:0-62175 GCA_013436015.1 Rhipicephalus annulatus | reverse complement strand
GAAAATGTCATCCAGTCGCTCCTTAATGAAATGTCAGTGAGAGCATGAATTTAGAAGAACTTGTCATCATATAAATTTCTATAACGAATCACAGTATCGTAAAATAATTCCATAAATTCTAATTTCTTTTTTGTTTTCTCATTCAAACTAGCGCTTCAAAGTTTCATTACTTATTAAATGACTGGTGAACATTCAAAACTGCGTAGAACGGACGCGAGCACCAGATGTACCAAAACGCATTCCAAAAAACTCATCAATCTCATCAAACTCATCAATTTCAAGAAACTCATCAATTGCGCATGCTTGTAACCATGTGCCACTGTACGAAGGTGTATATAAAAAGGGACGTTAGGCTCCTGTGTCATGAGCATTGAGCAAGCTTCCTGCTCTGTCGACCATCCAAGACTTCGACCAAAATGAAATCCTTGCTGCTTTCCGCAAACATTTTGCTTCTGTTGTACTGTGAGTATGCTTAACCATTCACCAACGTACTCTGTTATAGCGTGGATGTAAAAGACTAATTTAAAGAAAGAGTTCGATTTTATGCTTTTAGTACATCTCGCGCAATGCTTGATTACCTTGGGTCAGCAAAGAATCAACTACCTAAGAATGCTTTCATGCACATGTTTTCAGCACTAAATACATTAACGAAATGATGGCTGTGCATCATCTCTCGTCTAGGAAAGTGCAGAGCAGTTGAAATTCTGACTTCAGAATAAGTGCCTCTTTATATCAGCAAATCATGCGGAGTGCTACATTGAACATTTGTTGCCAGTGTTCCATTTTGCATCAATTTACGGTGTCACCAGTTATAATGCCTATGAAAGGCCGCTTTGTTGGCATGACTGTCCACTTCCGCTGCCACCAATTCTCGTTGCTGCTATCCATACATACAGCAAGAAACCAGGTTTGGAGGTACCCTGAAGACTAGGTTTCTTTCTTGGCAGCCAGGCGCGGTAGCACAAACCCATGAGTTCTTGAATCTGTTTCGGAAAAGGAACCCATGAATGCGATATGTAGTGCAACGAAAAGTAATATTGGGTGTAATACTGAGAGACAGAACAGCGCAATCCCATCAGGAGTCAGGCCATCGGACCAGCGTAATACGTGGGTGGTGTGAAGCTTCCTTTCCATTAGCTCAGCCACCATTCATCCTTATGATTGTATACCACAAAGACAAGAAAGTGCGCTTAGACGCAGGTGTGTACATTGCCGTCAAGGTATGCTTTGAGTGCTTTGGTACTCCCTAAAGACAAGCAAAAGCCCTTGGCGCTTCGAGAAAATTGCCAAACACGAAAGTGGCGTGTGCGTTCCTGACATATTACTTACATTTAACAGCGGAGCTTGCGAAGTTTCGAGTAGCACCGTATCTGGTCCGCGCTAAACTCGGCGGGGTGCGCCACGGAAAGCAGGTTACGCCTTGACCGCTTCCAATCATTATTAAAAAAATGTTATGGCCTGGAATTCAAAACCATGCAGATAGGGCATAGAAATGAGTGGGAGAGGGAAGTGAGAGTGAGTAGGAGCCATATAGAGAGAGGGGGAAGGGAAATAGAAAGCTGAGGTTTATCAGGGTGCATATTTCTGTGTAGTATTGTTTATGTGCCACAAAGGTATGCCAAGCAGCTCTCAGTATAGCATAATCGGGAATATATTTGTATAGCAAAGGCTTAGTGAGCGGATGGAGGAAGAAACAAAGAGAAAAGAGAGTAAATCGTGACGTGGCGTTGTATGGTATAGTTAAAAAACAAATGAAAAAGAAATTGAGCAAATAATACAGAGGTTAGTGTGGGGAGGAGGGCAAAAAAACCAGGAGGAGGTGTGCGGGGTGTGCGGGTTAACCTTCGGTAACCGTCTACAATATAGAATGTTGTACATGAGAAGGAGGCGGAGTGTGAGGAGGCAGACTGTAAGCAGAGGGGGAACAGTACCGAAGAGACGTAAAAACAATAAATAAACAAGAAGAGGTTGAGAAAGCAAAGACAAAAATGAAAGAAAGGAACAAAAAGGAGACACTAGACGAAGAAAGGACTTAATCTGAGTTTGCCAGTTCACAGGCCTTGCTTGCCAGCTTCACTGTTTACTACGGCTTTCAAGGCATGAGGCTGGCTTCAATTTCTTTCTCTTTTTCTCTCTCCCTTCCTCTCCTCATGTCATATTGGCCAGTGCTCAGTCATAGTCTTCCTACCGACACCTTTTTATTTTTTCTCATGCCGAAAATGAGACCTCAATTTATGAACTTAGCATCGGCACGCTTCAGTTGCTGCTAACAGCAGAGATGTTCATGTAATCATATTCGTACAACATCGAAATGTGTCAACGTACATTGCCAAACAATTTTGACAGAAGATCAGATTGTCATATTAGGTACGGCTGTTCTTCAACAAGCCGGTGATATACAGAGAGCATCAATATTAATAAATGACACACACAAATTTGCAAGTGACCAGTGCATTTCATGGGTAATATTGCGGTACGCTCGCTGGCTCAGGTTTTTTTCGTACAATCGCACCGAATTTATTAGGCTAAAAAAAGCTTATCTTGAACATGGGTTTTATTTTGTGCTTAATTCCTAGCGATCACACTTGAAGCAGACGCTCAACTAGGAGTTATAGAGGGCTCTCTAAAGGCGGCTCACACTGCGACTGCCGCGCCATTTCTACAGACCTGAATGTTTTTAAAAATTATATTACTCTGTTTTCTTACGCTGGTTCATGTTAGCCCTTTAGCTCACATTGCTCCACAATAAAGGTGCAATTTTGAAGGTTTCTCTTCTTGTCTTTTGTTTTGCAATACTTTCTTCAAATAATTTATTATGGCCGATGTCTCACTGTAAGGCGTGAGTAGGTTGGGATACTTGGGATTGCTTGGATACTACACGTGCCTCACATATCCTGCTACTTCATGTTGCTCCTTATTGAAGCGTCTGTTTTTATAAAGCATGCTTATATAAAAATGCTGCAATAGCAAAATATTGTCATTTTGATGTGTCACAATTATGAATAAAGTAATATGTATAGAGACAACCAGACACGAAAGAATGCTGGGGCTGTTTTGTTCTGTCTATGTGGAAAAATGATCGGCCATATTTTGTGTGGTACAGTGACATCGCTACAAAAATGCAACCGCTCAATACATGGGTCACTTGATCCAGGTACCATGTAACGAACAGTAAATTCTACATTCCAGATGGGCAATCTTCGAAGGCGAAATCGCAGAAGCCGGAAAGGGTGATTACAAATACTGCAATCCAAAGAAAGGATTGGGTCATCGAAGAAACTCGGTAAGTACTGCATGAAAGTGAATTGTGGGTAATCTCTATCAAGATAACCTGGAATACGCAGACCTATGATTTTTGTGATTCATGACAATAGAAGAAAGCAGATTCATAGGTTTGTCGGGCCAAAATTTACAATGACATTTGCATGTCGTTGCTTTCTTTTTTACGCCTGCATGAAAGGATATTAGCAGCAAATAATTATAGCATTTTAGGATTTCTGTTTCGACTGCAGCGGAAATATCCCAACCTATCTTCGTATTTTTGTGTTTTACAGTTGTTTAACATTATTTTTTTTTATTTATTTTGTTTTTGCTTCGTATTGTGGGCATTTGTTATGTTTCTCAAGCATGCTCATCCTCACAAGTGTTCATCGTCTTATGTTGTTGGGACCCGGCGTGCCCGTGATATGTGCCTAGGGGTGTGCACGGTCTTTTCACCGTGCATTCGAGGCCTAATATATAAAGGTTGCTTTCACCGTTGCGTCACAAGTAGAGAAGGCTGCTCACCAATGTTTTTCCTTTCTTCATTGCGTATTTTCGTATTTCTCACTTTACATCTTTTTTTTCACGCCAACTGACAATGATAGCAAATGACAAAATACGGCAGCCCGGGCGCCTAGAGTGTTAACTGCTTCAAATGGACAGAAACAAGGGCCACCCGGTTTCGCTCTTTTTTCAGGCTTGCCACCATCAGTGCATAGCTTCAATAATGTTTTTCATCGTATTTAAAATAGAGTATCGAGTCGGCTATGTACTACGTTGTCGATGGAACTTTACTAGGTAGCAAGTAGTTGCCCTAGATTTCTCATGTGACGTATCACGAGAGATCTCTTTACTTTCACGTGCTACTCAATAAGGCAACGCGTTTGATACATTCAAAGATCATTTTAGCGCTGCCATATTTGCCGTAGTTTTTTTCCAGGATTAGTTATTAGTCTTACAAAACACAGAAGGTGACTCAAAATGTATCATTCGCAGGAGCTTGACAGTGGAGATTATACGGTTCCCTTCGAGGGGCCTGATATGGTAAGTATAATAGCTGCACAGTAGCAAATTTTTCACTTGTTAATCAAATGTTTGCCGCTGAGGCCACACATTGCGTTCATGTGGCCGAGCAAGAAATGGGTTATGCAAGAAATGGCGAGCAAGAGCCAACGTGACCACTTGTCTTCACCTATTTCAAAAACAGCGCTTCATACACTACACTAGATGTGAATACTTATGCAACAAACACGGTGATTTTACGTATACCTATGAGAAAGCAGTATTAGGAATGCAGTGGTGCTTAGTCCAAGAATGCCTGAACTTGTTACGTTCACTTGATTTTCGGCTGACGGATTTCCGCGTTCGTTCAGTTGTGACGTCTATTGAAATGCGCAATGTACACGCATAGGCTCGTGAGGAACATATGAGAAAGGGCGCATATAACAAGAACGCTGTATATGTTTAGTGCACATTTATGTTGTCGTATGATAAGCATAGCTCTCACGTTTTTACAATAAAAGCTTTGTGTATACAAAATTAAAAATCATTATCATACCTACAGTAAACCACGAAAATATAGCACTTTGGTATATGTGTGTGACTGGGAAGTATTGTCTTACATCTGTCACAAAAAGCAATACTTTATTTACGCGTCTATTCTTTGTTGGGCAATCTTTAAGGTAATATCTGTATTTGAATAGTATAGCCAGTTCAGTAGCAATAAGAGTGACACTTATAAGGAAGCAAAGACTGAGTAACTATGAAATACTTCGGTTTTGGGCTCCATATATTCTGCCTTTCAAAGCAATGGTGGGCAAACGCCAACACATATGCGTTGTTAGCAAGGCTTTTTACAACATGACCTATATATTACAGAGGCCTACGAAAAAGGCTCCCACAGTGTTATCTCCAATACTTTACTCCACACCCCTCTTCTCCTATTAGACCTGCAATACAGCAGTGGAAGAAAACCAATACAGCAGCGATATATACAAAGATGGCGCTTAGCACGCATTTATTTATGCCATGTCATGAACGTTTGATTTGTTTTTGAAAGGCAAATGCCTTTCAAGACTTGTAAAACTCGTTCGTCACACACGTGCTTTTTTGATTGACAATTTAAGTATACCCGCTCACAAAAGTTTATGAAACTTGGCGACCACTGAACATTTGAACTATTGTTCTCATTACTGCTGGAGCTCACTCTTCCGAAAAATCCATACGACTATGCACGCCCCCGTAGTGGAGAACTCTGGAAATTTTGACCACATAAGGTTCTTTAACAAGCTGCACCTAATGCAAGCACACAGGCGTCCATCATTCTCACCTTCTTCGGAAATGGGCTGCGGTGGCCGAGATTTCATACCACTACGTGCGGGTAAGCTGGCGGGGGCCTTAGCCACTAGACTACGCGAAGGGTCAATTATTGTTCTGTTAGTGCACAGCGCTTCGAAGTTAGCGGGTTACTGTATAGGTCGATGGCACTACATTAATTTTGAACATTTATTTGGAGGCTAGTTGTCAGACACGCCAACAGTATGGCTTTATCAATAATCAAAGAACCAAGACGCAAATAGATAGATAGACAGTTAGATAGATAGATAGATAGATAGATAGATAGATAGATAGATAGATAGATAGATAGATAGATAGATAGATAGATAGATAGATAGATAGATAGATAGATAGATAGATAGATAGATAGATAGATAGATAGATAGATAGATAGATAGATAGATAGATAGATAGATAGATAGATAGATAGATAGATAGATAGATAGATACGCTAAAATTCGCTGAAGTTCGCTAAAAAATGCTTCGCATTTTAAAAAAAACCATGAGGCATCTGGATAGTTGACTATAGGCAGTTAAAATCAGGCTTCGTACTAGAATCGAAACCCTAGCAGTGTGCGCCGGTTGTCTTCTGCCGAACAACTACGTCGACGTTTTTAAAGCTTTATCGCAATGCAATCGGTCCGTGCATGCAAGGTGTAGCGTTAGTAGACATAGTAATCTGTGGCCGAAACGCGCAAACGAACGAGGCGTCCCGATATGTAGGCTGCGTAATGATTGGTTGGTGGAAAGCTGGTCACATTTTACAACAGCCCCACCGCAGTGGTCTAGCGGCTAAGGTACTCGGCTGCTGACCCGCAGGTCGCGGGATGGAATCCCCGCTGTGGCGGCTGCATTTCCGATGGAGGCGGAAAAGTTGTAGGCCCGTGTGCTCACATTTGGGTGCACGTTAAATAACCCAGGTGGACGAAATTTCCCGAGGCCTCCACTACGGCGTCTCTCATAATCATATGGTGGTTTTGGGACGTTAACCCCACATATCAATCAATCAATCAACATTTTACAATGTCCTGGTCTGGCGAATGCACCATAGTTTGAATCGCAACATTTTTTACAGCGCTTTTTAACGCGCAGATTCTTCCTCGACAATCGGAAGTCGGTCAGCAACTGCACGTTGTGCGTGCGCGCTTCCGGAGTGAAGTTCAGCGAACAGGACAAACTCCGCTTGGTTAGCGTCCAACCTCCTCCTCGTCCACGGTGCTTAAAAGTAGACCCACGACTGCCTCAGTGCCAGATCAAACCGAACTCGGTGGAGCTCACACATATTATACCCCGTTTCAGCGGCGCAAGCTGGGGTAAAATATTGTCGACATGACGGCACATTCGAATGGATGGATGCTATGAGCGTCCCCTTTATAACGGGGTGGTGACAAGTATGCCACCAGGCTCGACAAAAAAAAACTTTTTTCTTTTTTGATGTTGGCCTAATGCCTCTACTTCGATAAATTCTATCTTAATGGAAAAAAAAGGTAAATTTTCAGCTTAAGTTCTCTGCCATTTACGGCACACTGTCCATATTTTATTTTTCAAATATTTATTTTTGTCCTTTCTCTCTAATGTTCTTGCCATCAATACTCTAACCGTCTCTTACTTATTTCAATCGCGGGTGTGTTCAGCTCTCCATTGTTGTCCCTAAAACCCAAGGCCTCCTGTAGGCTCGTGCCCAAACGTACCCCTGGGTGGATATCTCCACATTCAATCAGAACATGCTCCGCCGTTTCCCTTATCTTTCCCGCAGCATGTGCATTGTTCTTCTTCTTTACTGAATCTTGCTTTATAACTACGCGTTCTAAGGCAACCCGATCTCGCTTCAAACAGGTAAAGCGCTTCCCCTTGAATTATCGTAAAATGCCTCCCTCCTTATTTCATTTTTGCCCTTTCGGTAGTTACTCAAAGCCGGTTTTTTCTCCATAGCTGCCATCCAGTAAATCCTCTCCGCCTCCCTGACTTTTCCCTTAACGCTCTTTGTTGACATATGGCTACAATACCAGCCGTATATTTACTAGTGAGTCTTCTAGTTCTTTTTCTCCACTGTGTGTCCACGCTCTTCCTATACAAATAACGGAACACCTTCTCTGCCCATCTACTCTCCTTCATATTTCTTAGCCTTTCTTCGACCTTATTTTGCTCTGCGCTTCCCTCGCCTCAAAACCTGCCCACCCCATATCGCCCTTTACAGCCTCGTTTGTCGTCTTCCCGTGAGCACCCAACGCGAGGCGTCCCACAGTCCTTTGATTTACATCCATTCCCGATTGCACCTCTGCCCTCATGCACACCACTGAGTTCCCAAAAGTAAGCCCTGGAACCATTACACCCTTCCACAGACCTCGAAGCACCTCATACCTATTGTATCCCCACAACGCTCTGTGCTTCATTATTGCCGCATTCCTCTTTCCTTTTGCTGCCGAGGCTTTTTCCTGTACCTCCATGTATCTATCACTCTCATTTACCCATACTCCAAGGTACTTGTATTCGCTTACCCTCGGTATTTCTTGGCCTTGTATGGACACCGTCTGATCACAGGGATCATTGAATACCATCAATCCACACTTCGTTACACTGAATCCTAGTCCAAGAGCTTCACCTTCCCTTCCGCATATATTCGCCAGCTGCTGTATATCATCTCGACTGTCCGCAAATAAGACGATATCGTCCGCATAAAATAAACCTGGAAGCTTCTGCTCAATCATCATGCCGCCCTGTTTGTGTGACAGATTAAAACCAATGTTGCTACCTTCTAGCGCTTTTCCATACTCACCATGTACAGCATGAATAACAGCGGGGACAAAGGACATCCCTGTCTCAGACCCTTGCTACCTCAACGTTCTCTTTGCTACGCATTCCTTCCCACTCTATGCAAACTGTATTTTCTCGGTATATCTCCCTCAAAAGCTGTATACAGTCGTCGCCCATGCCCATTCCTTTCAATATATCCCACAAAATTTCCTGATTAACGTTGTCGTATGCCCCAGTGATGTCTAGAAAAGCCCACGTACAAGGGCCTATTCTCTATTTTAGATATTTCTATACACTGAGTGAGAACAAACAGGTTATCGTCTAACCGCCTGTCGACTCGAAATCCGTTCTGAAGTTCTCCCAAAATATCGTTATGTTCGGCCCATGTTTCTATTTTCCATTTTTACTGCTTGCATCGCCAACCTGTATAGTACCGATGTAATGGTTAGTGGTCTATACGAGCGAATCTTGTCCTTTTCTCCCTTGCCTTTATAGATTAAGCTCATTCTACTTTGTCGCCAACTGTCCGGTATTTGTCCGTCCCTTTAAGCTTTTTTCTACTGCTTTTAACAATGCTTCTTTTAGTGTTATGTCCTAGTTCGTTAATGAGGCTAACGGGAATCCCATCTAAACCCGCGGCAGTGCGCTTTGGAATTTTTCCTTCGGCCTTTTTCCAGTTGAAATTATCAAGTATACTAGCTCTTCCTCTGTTGCTTTCTCCGCCACACTTTTACTCACCGGGGAGATCCCCTGGACGCTCTTTTGAAACGAATCGGCTGTTACCTTTTGGATGTAACCTAGCGCTTCGTACCTTCCAATTGATTTCCTCCTATCTAGAATATGTTGTTGCGTTGTGACAGACTTCCTACCTAGCGCCTTTATGTGGCTCCAAAAAATCCTAGGCGCGGCCTCCTTTTTTTTCGTGTATCTCTGTCATCCAGCGTTCACTTTCACCTTTAATTTTTGCCTCTACCAATTTCTGTACAAGGGTTTTTTCTCTAAATATATTCCCATATTTTTTTGACTTCGTCCTGCGGCCGCTCTCCTTTTTTGCCTTTCTATGCCTCCCGTGATTGCTTCGCGTCGCTTCTCGATCGCTCCCGGATTTCCTTGTTCCACCAACTTTTTGGCTTCCTTTCCTTTCCAGCAAACAGTTTTCTTCTCTTTCCCTATCTCCTTCGTCATTAGATGTACAGCTCACTATACTCCCAGTCCTTGCCTGGTATTTCGCCTACTCTTCCTCGACTCTTGCGGCTATATTTATTATTTGTTTGTCATTTAAATACGAGCTGCCAGACTTTGATTCCATGCTCATATTTTCAGTTCGTATCCCATTTGTAATGTTATTCGTTTATGATCACTACCCAAGCTGTTAATGCCTTCCTCGTCTATCCTCATTTCTGTCAGTTTGTGGTAAATTCCTTCAGTCATGAGACAATAATCAATACTTGATTGCCTGTTTCCGACTTCCCATGTGATCTGGCCGTCACATTTAGGCCCCGTGTTAACTATCTCCAGACTATGTTGCTCGCAAAGATCTAGTAATAACTTCCCATTGGTGTCTGAATATCCGTCAAGGTCATGTATGTGGGCATTCATGTCCCCTAGAAGGATGATTTCGGCCCCATTACCAAATTCCTTAATATCCGCACTCATGCAATCCACTATCTCCTGATTCTTTCGTCTGCAGTTATTCCCCGTCCACAAGTAGGCTACCCCTAGCCACGTTTCCTTTCCACCTACTGTGCCCAGAACCCAGAGGTGCTCTGAACACATCTGTTTCACTCTAACCCATTTGGCTCCGCGATGAATTAGCATTCCTACACCCCCACCTTCCTTTCCGATATGGTCCTGTTACACCCTTCCCAAACATAATTTTCAATATGTGGTGGCTCTTCCAAGTCTCTAAGGTGTGTTTCTGTAACCGCATACACGCCTATCTGTTCTTTGTTAACTGCTCCTCAATCTCTAACCATTTTGCCTTCTTTCTGCCACCCTGCATGTTTATGTAACTAATTGCAACACGCGCCTTTTTCCTTTTTCTTTTACCTTTTTTCTGGTTTTTCGCAATTCCACCTGTCAAAGCGTCCTCCTGGTTGTTTTCTCTGTTACGAGCTACCCCGGACTCCGAAGGGCCCGTGAGCCCCCCAAAAAAGCTACTGCGCGTCCTGCCAGTCGCCAGCCCACCTCGTGTCCAAGCCTCTTATCGAAATGAATCTTGTCTCTTTGGAATCCACCCCACCTGTGCACTTCCCTGTTTAAATCCACTACCTCGAAACCCTTCTCTCGACTAATTCGCCATATCTCTTTGTTTGCGTCGACAACCGCTCTTTGCAGGTTGACGTTGCGTACTGGTACTTCCGGTACTGTGCATACTACAATTTGCACCTGGGGGGACACGGCGCGCATGTCATCCACCCCTTTCGCCAAGGTCGTCGCTAGTCCTGACGATTCTTTTTTCAGGACGTCATTTAGCCCTCCCGCAATTACAACGAGGTTACGATTGTTAGCTTTAGCTGCGAGTTGTTCACCCGCTTGACTCATTACTGTCCCCAGCGTTTGTCCTGGGAACGTCCCTATCGCAACTCTCTTGTCGCCTTTCACCCTTTCTTTGATTGCCGCTGCGCATCGGACTAAATTTGAGTCACCGGCGATGATGACCTGTTCAGACATTCCTTCTGAAACCTGCACCTGGCTGCTGACTAGGTGACTAGCGTGAGTCACGGCTGCTGGTTTGCTCCCTCCCTCCCTCAAAACTACTTCCCGGTAGCTGGGCCCTGTGGCCAATGTATCTGCCTTTGTCATGCCTGTTTCCTTCATCTCTCCCGCACGGGGGGTCGTCGCCATAATGCTTCCGCCGTCACCTGCGTCTTCGTTCCCTTTCACGACCTTCGATAGGCCCTTCTCGGCTGACCGGAGCCTTTCTTCCATGGCTGACGTTTTCTCTCGCTCCTTCGCCAATGCATTCTCCAGCTCTGCGATTTTCTCCATGAGCCCACTCTGGACCGCCATCATATTTTTCATTTTCTCCTCGAACTCGCACTGTCTACACTTGGCGTCATCTTCTGCTTTCTCCTCCGCACTAACTTCCACCTTCCAACCTACCCCGCACTCTGAACACTTTACGGTCTTTTTGACCATGGCTAGCTCAGTTTACCGATGCCCACGTGTTAGAAAACTGTACTAAAATACACTGGTCTAAGCCAAAAAGAACCACAATAATAAATAAATACGCTACACTTCACAGCACCTGCGCATGCACGTGGTCGGTCTACGCGCAGACCTCAGCCACGTGGTGGCTGGAGAAAAAAAGACACAGTACAAAATACTAAAAAAACGTACACCGTAATAGACCTAATCAAGCTTTACGCTAGCGCCTTACGAAATCAAACGATTCCCGCGCCCTCTGTTGAGCGCGTTCGCGGGCACGTACACTATCCCAGACTCCGCTAGCTCGCTTCACAGGTACGCCGGATTACAGTGACCACACGGCGCGAGCACACAATCGAGAGGGCGACGCGCAAGTACCATTTTTGTGTCTTGGCGCCTGAAGTCATCAAAACTTGCCAAACCACTGGATGAAGTCATTATAATTAGTACTGTTGCATGACGTCAAGTTAGTGTCAATGTCGGTAAGTGCGCCGCAAGAAATTCGACTTTAATATCGAAACTGAATATCATCATTCGTTCAGCGTCCCACTTGGTCAGAGCCACCTATGTATACAAGAGATCTGTAAGCCAGAGTACACTCGCCTCTGAAAAAAGGTGTCCGTACCACTTTAGGCGCTAAAGCGGATGCATCCACGTTAAGTGGAGCTATAGCTCTCTTATATCAGTGTACAGTAACATTTACACTACTTGCGTAAGGACAAGTTTTACTTCCGTGTTTTACCGATTTTTGGAACGAAGTAATCAACATGTTTTTATGTATATTCTTTCTCTTTTACGGCGGAGACGGCGCGTGAGTGTACGTTAGAATAAAAAACCTACTCCTGGATCCAGCACATGTTCACGCGCCATGTGTAGTTTTTGGTTCTGACAGTAACTATACAGTGCTTGAAACGGATGAAGAAACGTTTAATAATTGTGCTACGACAACTCCAGTGAAATTAAGTGTAGTCATTGCCGTGAAAAACTTGTACGGCGATGTTTATAGAACCGATCAGCATGTTTGTTGCTCGCAATGTCTCTGGCTTGTTATATCAGAAAACGAAATTACAGACAGAGCTGCACACTGGTTTATCTTAAAGAAGAGTGTGAAAATCGTGGTTACTCCTTTATCTTTTTTAATTGGCATAGGATGAGTGGTTTTGTAAAGGAAGTAGTGTGAAGACCTAGTGGAAGCTTGAGTATTTTGTCAAAATATTGAGACAAGGCAGTAGCGAGATTGGAGCAAAAAGCGGTAGAGCATCCCTGTCTAGAAAAACGACTACAGACGGATAGAGACTGGTCTGATGTGATGTTAGTGGTGTGAGTTTCTGACAGTTAGGGAATCGTACGGTAAGAATAGAGTCTGACAATATATTTCCTAAAGGTGCTAAACTTTTGCCGATAAAGTATTTGAATGGGTTACTCAGAGACCATCTCAATAGCCTACAGATCAGTTTAGTTATAGCTACCAATGCTTTCGTTAATGCCGAGAAAGGAGGAGTGGGCATCTACTCAACAGCAATAGATTGATTTTATCCACAGCTATGGCTCGATTTTACGCCAATATTCAATGCAGAATTAATGGGAGTGATTCTGGCCACACGCAAGCAACCAACACATATCTGTTCGGCTGTTATACTGACTGACTCTTTGTCAATTTGCACTGCTATGACAGCACCAAGAAAATCGCCTTGCTTACTAAAATTCCATACGTATATACCCCGTCACTTTCGTGTTATCCGATTGATTTGGGTGCTAGGACACGCGGGACTAATACTGAATTAAGCAGCGGACACACTGGCGGCAGAGTCAATTCAAGGCCCCGTCATAAATATTCTAAGACCCTGCTGCCTATGTACAATCATGCGATTTCAAAAATTCTGTATAGGGCAGAAACACAATAACTCTTCTGTTCAAAATGGCGCAGATTTTCAGCACCTTAAGTGTCAGTGGTACAGCTCATTGTGTGCAACAAGAGAATTCGAAGTGATATTATTAAATTTTCACTAAATTGCGGTGCAGGATACCACCTTTAAACTTTTATTTTTACAGACATGATTTGTTTGATCCCTTCTTTTTCACGATTGTACACAAACAGAAAATATAGAGCACTTGTTCGCAGAAAAACCACCGATATTGAAATTTAAGGCAAAAATTTCTCATATCATCCTTCTGAAAACTCGGGCTTCAGCTATCGAAATTGGCACCAGTCTCCTCAGGGGCTTCGGCACTAGGCCACTGCAACAGGGTCATATATGGAGCCATATATAACTATAAAAAAGAATCAAAATGGCAACCATGCTAACCTCATAAGTACATACTCGATTGCTTATTTTTGTCATTACACTATTTTATGTTTTTACTATATTTTATTTATTTCATATTTTTATTGTTTATTTGTTTTATTTTTAAACAATTTATATTAGCCTGTTAGCACAACTAAGCTTTTAGTTAATATGAAAAAATATATTTACACATCCTCCTCTTCTTTTTTTATCTTTCCCCGAAATATCGCTGCCACGCGATTCATGGCTCATTCCCCCGTAGCGCGTTGAGCCAATCCTCTTGGCTCCAACCAACCAACCAACCCGCCAGCGTGCCAGCCATTGTTATCGCATGTAAATAGCGTAAATATCCGTATATATACGTTCCTCGTAAGATTATGTCTTTACAATGTAGTGAGCGCCTACTGCGCAGGCTAACAGGAACAAAATGTATTGGGCTAATGTACCAACGCACGAGCAAATAAAAAACAGTATTTCAACAAAATTGGTAAACCACGAAGGTATGTAATTGAGAATAGCAAAAGGTGTAGTGAATCAATCTCATTATCAAGCTCAACAATACACCGTAATTGTATATTCTGTTGCCAAAAGGCTAGCATATTTAGGAGAGGGAAATCCCGGCACCTGGATTATCAGCCCTGCTCTGAAACCCACGGTTTCACTCACCGGGTCTCCACCTTCCTGAAATTTAATGCCTGAAACCAATACATTTATGCGGTACAAATTTATATGCAGTAGGTACTCTTCGTTTACTAGCGTAGCTGTTCGTCTCTTTAAGTGTTGGAATCCTGAAGAAGCGCAGCTAATACGGAACAAAATAAGTGTTCGTGGCTTTTCTGAAAGATTGTTAGTGTTTTGAGGTTCATGTACATGACGCTATTTTGTATTTAGGATGACGTTTCCGAGAGGAGCAGCGACAAAAAGGGTGGTAAAGGTCGCAAGAAGTCGCCGGTGAGTGTTTTTCAATTTTGTCATTGCTTTTTGCAAGACTAGTTTCGGCGTTATATATGTAGCGAATATATGTTTCTTTCACGCTGAACCCAGAAGCACCTCAAGATCCATTCCTCGCTTCACTGAACAGCTTAAAACTAGAATGCAACCATTGCGGCACAAGTTCTCGCAGACAAATGAGAAGCCGCTCATTTCCAACAAAACTGAACCCATCACGCTTTTGTCAAACTTCTTGGACAATGTAACCAAATTTCTTTCCCAATGCAGTCACCTGCCTGTACTGTAAACCCAACCCATTAAATAAGCACTTCAGGGTTGTTTAAGAAATGAAACGACGTGATAAAGAAACAAGCAACCAAGTTCTTTGCGTTTTTTTTTTCAATTTTAAGAAGAAAACAGATAACCACTGCAGACCAAACGCAAGTAATAAGTAGTACAGTGGGGTATTGGAGACGACTTGCCGTTTTTTTCCGGATCATGTATTTTCGTGATGCGCATTTCTTTGTTTTTTCTTCTTTTTTTTTCTAAATATTGTTTTCTGGAACTGCATTCGAACGAGACCACAATTACGAAATCTCTGCGTGCCCGGGGCTCTCAGTATTGGTGTCGCCTAGATCGGGGGCCTAAATTTTCGTGTTTCTTAGTTGAAATTCCTTGCGCTTTTTAAACTTAAAATTGAGAATACCTTAAAAACTAAGGTTCAAAAACTAATGGTCATAAAAGTGTCAATTAAATAGTTAACTAGCGAAATTTAGTAAATACTTGTTGGAAAGTAAATGTTGGGCGGCATAGTTTATGCACCACGGTGTAGACTTGGTTGTCTAAATGAACACTCGCTCAAATTTAGGGCACTGTTTTTAGAAAACATATATTGGCTATAAAAGACCTTGTGTGAAAGTAAGACGCGCTAAACGGGAGATTTTATTTTTGTATGATGTACTCGACAGATGAACAGGTGCAGGAGGCGGCGCCAGTGAGGCGCTGCTTTTTTTATGATTAAACGCTGTTCATTCGGCAGAGCGATCCACACTGTCCCATTAGTGTACTGGCGTGCACTTTCTTACTTAATAAGAGGGTAAGCAGTTAGCCAATGTAATGTAAAAACTACAAAAATCTGTTCTTGCCACTCGTAAGATGTGCATCAACACATACGATCACAAATGATGCAACGGTAGAAGTATAGAGTGAGAACTCGTTCTTTATGAACCGAAATATTCAAAGCGTGAGCCCCGCAATTTTTCAAACGCCTAGTAGTAGCAAAAATATTGTGCAATGGTCACGAAAGCAGTACCACTGCGGAAACATTACAATTTTGTTTTCAAACTTAGCTTACAACGGTGCAAGCTATGGTTCTCATGACGTCAGACTACGCAGCTCAAATAACAATAAAATCGCATCAAAATTTGATGGATGGTGATTCAGGCTGCGGGGGATATCCTCCTTAGCTGCATATGTGACGAAAGCTGAAGAATGCCGAATGTAAGCGGAGGAAGCGTTGAGGTGCGAATACTTGCGTCGCTTCTTCCGTGTAGCTCCCGCGCACTTTTCGAGTGCCACTTTTGTTCTCTCTTAGCCAATAAAAACTCAGCTCTAAACTTTACTTGGAGTCTTCAAAACATAATAATAGATAAAAGCTTCAGATAAACACGCCTTATTTGGGTAGGGCTTTCGTACATTCTAGTCATGTAAACATGCTCTTCTTATGCCACTATGTTTGGGACAATTTGGCATGAGTCGTTATAATGTCTTTGCGATGTTAGAGAAATGAGACCACAAAAGACACAAATTTCTCAGAGACATTATTTTTTTTGTGAATTCGGCGCAGACGTGGTAGTAAGGAAATTGCAGTGCCTTCATATATTTCGACGCTCTTTCATCCATTCCCGCCCTTTTTTCTTCCTTTTCATGTACAACATAGTGATCTAGAGTTAATTTTTAGTTCCCCATCTGTGTCACACTAACACATGTCTACCCCTACAAACTGGGCTGCAACACTACAACATGACTTCGTTTGCGTCGTCTGAAAATGTTTCATTGACGTGATGTGCTCCTACACACATCCCACCAGCACGTCCCAGAAAAATCATGTTTCTCAGTGAATAATCATGTTTGGGCCACTAATTTTGCTTACGTAAACATGCATTGTTTCTCGCAGTGCACAGAAAACGGCGATTGCAAAAAGAAGTGCGAATGTCGGGATGATGGAAGCGGGACCAAATTTTGCATGCGTCTGCGCAAGAACGGTGACCAGGACGGGTTGGACCTTGCAGAGTAGCATCAGTCTGCAAGCCTGACTATTGCATTCACAGAGCAATAAACTTATCCTCTGTGACAAATTATTGCGTTATTTTTCGTGAAAACGTTCTATTGAGCTGTAGCGGTGACTACTTGATCATGAAACCAAGCTCATGAGGCTATTTAGGACATTGTTTTCTGATTTTTTTAAACTTTGGATGCTAGTAAACTCATGTGTTGTACATTGTACACAGCTGCGTCTCCCGTGGTTGTTGAAGGCCTGCTGTGCTACGTAAGGCTCAATCTAGCACATCGGTTTACACAACAAGCCCGAGATTGTTGGAAACTAATTCACTAGGGCTTCCTTCTATCGAACGCTTTCTCGCAAGGTCAAACTGCATGGTCTCTATTCCGTTCTCATAGGAAGTAGAAATTCTTGCAAGAAGAAACAAGGTATGGGGTGGGGTGGCGGACAGCATCGCCAAACGAGTTTTCTGACAATCCGATATGACACCTTGTTATTCCTATATGTAGAATTACGCGATAAGTCATCTAACAATGTATTGCAAGTCAGTACTGTAGTTAGCAAAAGTATAAATCTTGTGATGCAATGCTGAGCGGTCACACGCTTATTCGTTCATTTTTCATTTGTCGATTCTTACTTCATCCAAAACCATTACGTGTGTTCGGAGTAATAGCTAACTAGCTTAGTGGGCCACTGGGCCCCACGTGGTGCGGATAGTTACTGACTGTGCGGCCCGCTGGCACAGCCAGAGAATTTACGGCGCCACTCCATCGACTCGCTCACCCACTCATTTCGGCTCCTCAGCGAAGCGTACACAGTGGATGAGGGTGCGAGCGTATTCCAGGCAAGGCCTCTCCTTGTTCATAGTAACTTCCACCTTTTTGATTAGGTGGCTCATCGTGACTTCATGAAATGCTTCGTGTGCTCGCAATACAGTGCAAAAAAAAAAAACAGACAGCCAAGCTTGACAGGGTCAGCGCGGTACTTTCGCTAGGTGCTGTGCCAAAGTTTTATGATTGTGGCGTCGGATCGCATTGCTTCGTCGAACGCGAGAAGGTGAAAATAGAGAAGCCCGAGTATTGATAAGAATGCACTCTTGCTAAATAATGGTGTACTCACCGAGCATATTTAGGTTGTCGCGAGTGAATCATATAGAAAAAAAAACTACCGTAGGTTCCGGCACCTTCTTTACAGCGTGTAAGTTTGTGATTTACGCCCTTCTCCGTTGCCAATGGTGTGCATTCTTCGCGAACTGATAGAACAATACATTGCCGTCTTTCCACCGCGATGCCAAGCATTTAGTCGCACTGCGATATTCTTAGGGCATCGCTTTCATAGTTTTTGGGCTCGCGCATGCGGCGAGGCAAAAATAAAGCAACTATGTGGCCGCTTGTCAACTCGCGCAGCGTGGTAATATGTTTATTTTCAAGGTTTTCTCGTTAGCGTTATTTCCAGGCGCAGATACTAGGTGGCGAATGCTCAGTTGGAGTCACAAAATTCACTTCGCTCGCTCCGCTGACTCACTGAGACGAATAGAGTAATAATATCTGAGCGATGTCCTACTTATTTCAGCGGAGCGCATTCTTGCGCTACATGCTCGAAGTCTGAATTGTGAAAAACTACGTGATCTATTTATGATCACATTACTTGATGGCCGACGAGTGTTGACGCGGCTATCAGTATACTTTGTGAATGACTTGGACGGTGTGTTTTCACTATCCGCGCAATGGTCCACCCGAACAGAAAGCTCGGTCACCCTGACATCGTGACCTCGTGAGAGTAGAAATTTATCCTCCTGGAGACCAAGGAAGTACAATATGTAGAACGCAACATCTTCAACGGTTATTCTGTAGTGTACTGAGGCACTATAGACAAGCAATGTATTACTAATAGTTTATTAATGACAATGCTTGCCGCTTCATTTCTATTGTGATGTGTGTTTTTTGTGCGTATGTTCACTTGATAAATAGTTTTTTTACTATTAAATGTGAAGCATTTCTCAGCGAATTTCAGCTACTTTGAGCGTATCTATCTATCTAGCCAATTAGGTTTTCGTGCTCTCGTGCTCACCCCCTTAACTTGGCGTGAGCTAAAATTAGCATGGAAGGATTACATGGCTTGACGAATGTGACGTGCTGGTCAAGACATGAATGATGTCACAATCCCGTCGCGTACGTTATCAAACACTTCCTTTTAGACATTGGCACATACCCACGGGCGTGTATGTGCCGCTGGTACGCGGGTATGTGCCACAGGTGATTGACACTTAGTATCTACCCAGGAACGACGAGATTACACATGTGCAATTCTAACGCGCGAGCCTTAAGAAAACTACTCCACAACGGTAGCGTCGACTCACCGAATGCAAATAATAAATGTCAGGGTCCACTAGAATTGAACCCAAGCATTTTGCGTGGCAATGAAGCGTTTTACCAGAGAGCTACGCCAGGTCTCGAAACTGATTTTCCAACAGACGCTGATCTTCGTGCAACAGTCAATAGCGGTTGCATTGCTGCCTACCCAATTTTATAAACATTACATATGAACTTCTTTGATACAGGCGTCACGTTGGGTTAACTTCAAATGTGGTTAGTTGCCATGCGCTGAAGTTGATTTACGTAGCAGTGTCCCGGTCCAGCATCTTCGCGAGATTCAGAGCTTCATATCAGCTCCTTGTGTTGCTAATGGGCTTTTCCAGACACGGTGCAAGAATACTTTAGGTGAGCAAACACCGGGACAATCTGCTGACCGATAATGCTCTGCCTCTCTAGGAACCTGGACGAAAGCACTACAAACTTTGCCCCAGGGTCTCCCCTCCCATTCTCGGTGTAGCGAAGCCCGGTGATGTAGGAAAGTAGCGGTGCTCATGTACCTTCGCCACAACACCCTCGCCGCATCGTCAACCACCTCCCTTATCACCCTCCTTTTCGCGGCGCGGCTCTACGCGTGTCGCGTGGTTAATATCGCACGACTACCCGGTTTTCTCAGATGTTGAAACCATCGTTCACGTGCCGGATCTGCTTTGCGGAATCGGCCAGCAGCCCGCCATGGTCCTCAGACCAGTGAGCCGTGTGCCAGCACGCCGCAAACGGATATCATAATCGGTCCCTCCCCGCGAAGCGCTCCCTTCGCGTTGTTCGCTTACCTAAATTATTCTTGCACCGTGGTTCTAGTTGACACCGCTGCACAAGTGCGAAGAACTGGTTGTACGAACAATTGCAACTCTTCAACATATGTATGTCCATGCAACATTTGTACATATAGTTTGCGTCAGTTCATGACGTGGTGCTCAATAAAACAATTGCAACATGGACCCTCCAGATGCTTCGCATAATTTCGAATTCCAGGTACGTGAGATCTGCCGAAATTTTTATAGCTCCTACGCTTTCCACCGTCACAACTATGTTACTACTTCAACGTAAAATCACTTTTCAAAACATTGGCTCCTTCGTCTGTGAATTTGCCAATGAGTCCTTAAATTTTTGCAGAACTTTTTACCATTGGCCTTCAGTATTAACAACCTTTGCTTTGTTAGTTTAAAAGCGGCGAGCATCTTGTAGACGGTTAAGAGCATCGAGTGGTCCACATTGAAGTCGGTGACGTACCAATTTGTACCGGCATCGTCTAAATCGTGTTATTCCGCTGTTCGGTGTGACTACCCATTTCAATGAAGTAGTAGACTATGCGACCCGAATTTGCCTAATACCCTTTCTAACGTATCCTCAATCGCCTTGACCCGAGATGAAGGAGAGTCGACCTCTGGTGGTCCCTGGCTGAAGCGCGCCTAGTATTAATTGCTCCCCAAGTCGTCTCCAGTCTATATAAAGCTCGCATGGGGAGGGGGGGTCATGGTCGTCCTCATACTATGGTATGTTCCGCTTTTTTAGCGCAAGTTTATCTGCTCGTACGTTTGCCTTGCACTATGTACAAAAGAATTTGACCTTGCTCGGCTGCATATGCATTGCGATGAGTTCAGTCTGGGCACTTCCTCAGAGTGCTGTGTATTGTCGTCGTACCTTTCGTTCGCTGAAAACATGACGGTGTAGGTGCCGCTCATTAGTTAAAGCACATTGTAAACAGCACTTGGCGTCGTACACGACATGAGTATTATATTTGTGAATTGCGTTAATTTACCATTAGCGACTCGGTGCTAAAAAAAGTTTTGCATTGCAGTTCGGTGTCTGACTGCGGCGCTGTTACGAATCGAATGAGCTTTATTTGTGCTTTAAATATATTCTTTAACTGTACGGCTTTGGCTTCCTTAGATCGAAGTACTTTGTGCATGGTATTCTGGCACTTCGGTAAATGCATTGTCTCTTAAAAAATTGAAAAAGGAGTTACACACAGGTTATTGAACCTGAGCTACAGTGTGCACTTTTGTCTTTGGGCGACCTTTTTACGGACACACCCGTGGCTTATATTCCAGTTCGCATTTAAAAAATCCAGCTGTAAAAAGATATACCATGCATACTTGTGCCTCACATTTCTGCCTGATACTATCACGCAAAACCTCCCTCTTTTTACACAACATTGAGCACTTTTGTGGCGTAGTGGGCAATATTCGCTTGAAAAAAAACTTTTGTCCCATCAAATAACAAATCTTTGCTCTATCGCTGTCTTGCAGATATTCAATCAGAGAACGCTGCATCGTAAACGATTTTATTTTTATATTGTTAAAGCAGTAAAAATTTGAGCGCTTCAGGGTTGTCAACCACGTATCGTCAATGAAGGTATAAACAGCCTTGCATTCATGGCAACCGTCCACTTCGGTGGATCAGTGGCTAGGGTTCTCGGCTGCCCACTCGAAGGTTGCTGGCTCGATCCCAGCCAGGGCGAAAGTTCGGCTGAGCACTTCGCAATTCGGTAGTACCAGTAAAGGACGATAAACGCCACAATGTAGTGGTCCTTCATAATGGTGAGCCGATTAGTGCGGAAGGCCGAACAGGTTCTTCATTCGCTGCACGTAAGCACGTCATATCAAGCGGCTTGGTCACGCTTTGAAGCCTGCGGCAAAGTTTAGCGTCTATAACGAACACGGCTGCATCGGTATCTAAAGAAGCGTATGCGTGGGTGCTGCCTACAAAATGTTCGACAGCATTTGACGGCAATGTTCAAGGACTTGAGCGTTTTTTAGCACAGTTATTGCCTCTTAAACTGTAGCGGCTAGTTCCCTCGTCTTCAAAAACTCGCCATCGACGCGAGGGTGACAAGTAGCGACGATTGGGTGAGGGTGAGTGATGAAAAGTTGTTGCTGCATAGCTACTTCAAAACCTGCTCTAAGGAGGATCCAAATTTATGTAACAAGAAGGGAGACGGTTCATGTAATTGCTCTGTGATTTGGCGTCTGTATAGCCTGGCACGCCACGATGGCAGTATAGGGTAGTATTGCCAAGGCCACCACATCCAAAACAGATCGGCTGGTTATCGCGCTTTCGCCAGGCATAGGCAGCGAGGTGCGCCGTCCACACGGCATACGGCTGAGTGGAGGTTGTCGTAGCGATGGGAAGAGCCCATACGGTGGACGACTGAGTCGGAGCCGGGGCGTGCGCAGTACAATGCCGCCTAGAGAAATTATTCAGGCCTGCTCACTACTACGAGAACGGCCTGTGACGTACGTCAGTTTTGAAACTGTTCTCTTGCCGAGCTGACGTGCGCATGCATGCTCCCGCAAAACGAGATAGCAGAATTGCTAAGCCTCCTTTGAGTTATTCCAGGAAGATGACCATGTTTTTCAGGGTATGTAGCTAGGTAAGTTTATTTACAGAAAGGCAGAGAGGTCGGCCTGAGCGATAGCTTGCTCTATTCTGCTACTCTACACTGCGGGAAGAGAAAGGGAAAAAGAAAGATTAATGGATGACGATGGTGAGTTCTGCCTGGTGATGTGATGTGCTACGTTCACTAAATTTTTGCGTAGTATACAGCTCCACACTCTCGCAGTGGGGCAGCGCTGCAGGGTCGACTGTCACCGATACTGACAATGTGCCGAAGGCTCGAGTGTTTTCATGCGCGAAGAGAAAGAGAGAAAAAAAACATTCATTGATTTAAGCTTATGAGTGAAGATGGGAGATTCCCTTATTCCAGGAACCCTCTGGCCTGGACAGCCCGCTGGGCTCGAGCAACGAGTTGACGATGCTCGACCAGGTCCGGCTGGGAGATCGCAGTCTCCCACGTTTCATTGACGACGTCTTGGTCCACATCTGGTGCTGCTGCTTGTAGACTTGGGACGCTTACTTTGCACTGTAGTAGGAGGTGCACCAGAGTGTCTTCCACATTGCAATAAGGACACACGTCGCTGTGAAACGTTGGCCTAATATTGTGCAATAGTACACCGTGGGTGAACGTGTTGCTTTGAAGACGCCTATAGTCACTGCCTTATTCTCTTGATAGTTTTAGATGTGGCGGATTGTACGACCTAGGCTCGAGTCAAGAATGCTGCAGTGTTACAAGCTGCCACTCTAACGTCGCCAGCGCGAAGTCGGTGACGGGAATGACAGCAGGTTAGTTCAATCCGCACGTAAGCAGAGACAGTGAAGAGATCAAAGACGTGAGAAAACAAAACAAACTTTACTCTAGTGATATTGCAGCACACAGGATCTAATACAACACTTCAATACAACTAACAAAATACATCAACACTTGATACGACTAAACATAGATATAAAAAACAATAAATCAGCTTACGCGTGATAACTATTACAAACTACCCAAACTAGCAACAATAGACTACGGAGGAGAAAGTTCGAAGATGTAAACAGCTGAAGGCATACGTGTGATGACCGGCAGCGTTGCGTCCCCGACGATCGGATGCGAGAAGTCGAAGAGAGTTCTGGCACGACTGCGATGTCGGCGGCGTTGCTACGCTGGTGGCTCCGGGAGGCTAGTGCTTGCAGGTGACCTCAGGCAGGTTCAGCTAACTCGAGGCGAAGTCCCGATGTCTACGTTGCAGACGTTAATATCGCGTCACAACTAGACGAACGGCTAAGTTTAGGTGGCCAGCCAATACACAGCCACATTAAAACTTCTAGAAGAGATGCTTGTTGATCTGTTTCTACACCATGTTGGTCAGCGACTAGTCTGCCTAGCAGGGCAAAATCCTGCGCTTAAATCTCTCTCGTGTCTCCTCGCTCTCTTCCTTGGGGACAAGAGACCTCTACATGGGTCCAATCATGCGCGTTTCATTGATAGAAACTCCGCCCCAAAAAATATATTGACCCCACCCCTTTTTAATTAGGAGAGGGCCCTCAACTAGCGAGAGTGACAACCTGTTGGGGTGTTGTCATACGACTTGGCCACCAGAGGTTTTCCCACGGTTTCTCCCGCGGGAACAGTCAGACTGTTGTTTGGCTCTCAGCCGGTGTGTCCCGTTGTCTAAACCTTGTTCGGGGTACATCGCGGCCTTTCACGACCCTGCAGACGCCGCCGCAGTCACAAAAGGATCAAACGTCGGCGCCGACGTTCGAATAAGAGCACCCCATTCTGCACTTCTCGGCTCTCTTTCATGCACCCGCCGTTCCCACGGTCAGTTGGAGAGTACGGCGCCCGTTTTTTGCCCTGACGTGGGGTCGCCAAAAATGGCCGTCCGTGACATTGCCCCCCACTTTCAGAATGTTATTCAAAACATTTTTTAACACGAAGGGGAATTTTTCGACAACAAGGAACAAAACACCACCAACAAGCGAGACATGAGGACTGTCCCTCTCATACACAACATAAATACGCAGAGTGCATCAAAGTAACAACAAAAGGGAAAAAAACAATTGTTAGAGCACAAGCTTCAGTTACATGCAACAATATAAATGCGCCATACAAACAAGAAAAAGAAGTAGCCGTGTACGGCAGCCAACAATACAGAATACACTGCATGAATGCGTACTACGAAACAAAATGGAACAGATGCGCTCCTCTACTGTTGTGAAATCTTTCAATGTGCATTACAACATGTAAAAACAACCAATGCACCAAGCAAAAAAATAACTCAAAATACACTTCTTGTACAATCAATAATGCACATACCAACAGAAAACAAACGAAAGGTAAAAAATATGATGCTCATAGACCTCAAGAATTATATCCGGCTCAAGTAATCGGCTCCCACGTTTTCGCTACCCTTAATATGCGTAATGGTGTACTGGTACTCTTGGAGTAGTAAACTACATCGAAGTACTCGAGCGTTCAGCTGTTTTGCCTGTTGGATATTACTCAGAGGCTCGTGGTCTGTCTGGACACAAAAATGTACTCCTTATAAGAACATGGAGAATTTCTGAATTGGCCATACCAACGCGAGACATTCGCGTTTGATTGTACTATAGGAAGCCTCCCGTGGAAGCAGCTTTCGGCTGGGATAAGCTGTGGGGTGGAGCTTGCCTTCATAAGCCTGCATGAGCACGGCTCCGAGACTTGTGTCCGATGCGTCCGTTCGAAGAACAAATGGTTGGTGCAAATTTGGTAGCCGTAGTATCGGCTCCGTAGAGACATGTTGTTTGAGACTTCGAAAAGCCTCCTCGTGGGCTGCTGTCCTTCTCCTCGTACCTTTTCAGTAAGTTGGCGTGGAAGATTTTTCTGCCGCCAGCCGTGTCTACGACGTAGTCAGTTTCACCTTTCTTTTCCCGGACTTCAAAAGGGCCCTTCCATTGCAGCAGCAGCTTGTTCGTGTCGGTGGGAAGTAAAATCAGTACCTTGTCTCCGGGGTTGAAACTCCGCTCCTTCGCCTTTCAATTGTACAGCTTCGTGTATCGTGCTCCGGCTTTTTCCAACTCCTCGTGTGCCAGGCGGCATGTTTCCTCCAAACGGTTCTAAAGGTCGAAGACATGCTGGTACGTCGTCTCAGCTTCTTCAGCCAAGTCGGCGTTCGTTCACAGCTCCTTCAGTAACGCCAAGGGTCCCCTCACATGGCGGCGGTAGACAAGCTCGAATGGTGAAAACCCCATACTGGCCTGCGGAACCTCTCTATAGGCAAAGAGGAGAGGTGCCAGGTAGCGGTCCCAATCTCTCGGTTTTTCGGCGCACATGTGCTTCAACAAAAATTTTAAGGTGCCGTTGAATTTTTCCCCAAGCCATTCGCCATGGGGTGATATGGGGTGGTGTGGAGCTGGCGCACGGAAAGGAGCCGCACTACTTCCTTCATCAGGTCCGATGTGAAGTTCGTGCCACTGTCGCTCAGTACCTCGCGGGGGACGCCAATTCGGGAGAACATCTGGACCAGGGCTTCGGCCACTCGCTCAGTTTCGATACTTGGGAGCGCCACTGCATCTGGATACCGGGTGGCATAATCCATTAAAGTCAAAATGTATCGGTTCCCATGCATTGAAAGCGGGTGAATCGGTCTCACTATATCGATCGCCACTCGCTTGAACGGGGTGTTGATTATGGGTGCCCTCCCCAGTGGAACATGTGGTACACGGCCCTTTGGTACGATGCGCTGACAAATGTCACATGAGGCGACGAACCTTTTTACGTCAGCTGTGATGACTGGCCAAAAGAACTCCTCCGAGATTCGGTCCTTGGTTTTCTGCGTGCCCAAGTGTCCTGCCATTATACGATCGTGTGCTGTTTTAAGCACATCTTCTCGGTGGCAGTGCGGAACGACTAATTGGCGTACAAGCCGTCCGTTGGCCTTTGTGTACTGTCGGTACAGCAGTCCCTCTTCTTGTTTATACTCGACGCTTCCCTTCTCATTTCGGCATGTTTGCTTCCTGCCGATCTTCTCAAAACACTGCTTGAGTGTCGCATCTCCCCCCTGCTCGCAGCCATAGTTAACTTCCGGCAATCCCACCATGGTCCCAGGCGTACGAAGCTTGGCAAATTTTTCGGGCTGTGCATGTGCTTGGGAACGGCTGATAGCTGCTGCTACAGGCTCTTCCCTTAACTCCTTTGTCAAAACAGGTTTTTCAGTCTCCTTTCTGGGATCATAGGAGGACTTACGCCATCAATAGTGCCCAGAATGAGGTTGTAATGGTTAAGGACGTTCGTCACTACATTTGTTGCTAGCGGACGAGAAAGGATTGACATCAACATGTGATGCGACCAAAAGAAGCTTTATATTGCACACTAGAGAAGGAAGTGACAGGAGATTTCACGAAGGAGATTGCGGACATCCCTGCTATGGTGGCAAGTTTTGTGACTCACAGTTTGGGTCCCCGTCGTCCCGACATGATGCGGTCGTCGACGTGTGCGAGGGCAAAGGTGGCATGGCTGGAACTGCTGACGGCACACGGATGCGCTACCATGTGCAGCGCCGTTGAGTCGGACGTCGCGGCCAACCCAGCAGTCAGGGTCGCCACTCCCGAGGTCCAGGATCAGGCCACAGCTCACGAGGACCACACCCGGTAGGCCTCGCACCTGCTCCCGGCCACTGCACCCAGGCAGGAGCCAATCGGCAGGCCCCATCCTTGGACCTTGTATAGGCCGACGGACTCGACCCCGAACAGACACACCGGAGCTCGACCTGATCGACACGTACGGGTCCCACGTCCGGCCCAGGAACGCTGCCAGGAACGCAGCCACGAACTCGTCCTCTCGAGCGGCGCACCGCTTCGTCTCGGCACCGCTGGCGATCCTCGATTGAGCAGCAACTTCTCTGGCACCTGGATCCTCGGCCGCCCTGAACCTCGCCCGGCTCCGTGGTCCTCCGTACACACGCCCGTGTCTCGCCCGGCAGAACGTCTCGCTCGTCCCTTTCCGATATGCGACGCTCTGGTGACACCGGCGGTTGATGGCATGGGTGCGGCTACGGAGCAGTCAACCCGCATCTGAGACGCGATGCTCCATGCGGGGAGTGGCCAGCCCGTCCATCGAACAGCTTGCGTCGAGACGCGATGCTCGGCGCAACCGTGACCATTACCCAGGCCACTTACGTCGCTGCGCCGAACGGCTGACCGTGGAGACTCCTCGCCTAGATCCGCGATACCCTCGGCAAGGAAGAGAACAGCAGGCCAGGCCGCGCCCCGAGATGCAGTACTCGTGCCGGCAATGCCGCTCCAGCTGGTAGTTGGACGACAGTAGCGTGGACAGCCGCGTTCCCTGGCCGGAACCTAAATCGCCTGCGTCCGACGCTTCGGCCCGCTGTCTCCCGTATGCCGCTGCTTCGGCTCGTCCCCAGCCACACAGCCTACTGCCACGTAACGATCGCACGTGGCCCAATCGTGGCACGCCACCTCTATGGGCCACCGCTGGTCATCAGCTGATTGGCGCACAGTTGCCTCGTAATCGCACGTTCCTTCTTCTTCTCTTCTTCTTTATTTCTTGTTGTGGCCTTTGTGCCACCTGCTGGCACCTTCATCGTTGTCGTTTTTTTCTCGAATCCTCACAGAGGTCATACAGTGGATCTTGCAGGCATAGTGCTGTCATTTTGCCAGTAAAGTAGGGGGTGTCAACCTCAATTCGTGCTTCGGGCAGCATCCTCGCTGTTTTGTCAACCAAGTAGACGAATCTGCTTGTACCTGTCAGCTCGTCTTCCTTCACCAACTTCCTCCGCACGATTACTGTGTTGCACCCCGTATCCCGCAACACTGATATGTCTGTGCCTCGGAGAATTCCTGTGGCCACTGGTAGGTTCTCGGCCAGATTTTTCGGCGGTGTCCCCCTTACGGCGTTGACGACGGGGACTGTTTCGCCATTCCTAAGCTCGATATACCCGTCGCATATGGGATCCTCACGTGTTTCCCTTGGTGCGCAGAGGCAGGACGCCTGGAATGAATTATTTGCTCCTGACTGGCAGTCGTTTGCCCTATGTCCTTTTTTCCCACACTTGAAGCAGACGATGGCTACATTAGCGGCAGGTCTGTTGCGACACAAGTGCGGCGGATGATTCCCACGATTGCAAATATAGCACCGTAGTGAGTGGCTGTTGCCTCCTTTTTTGTATTTCCCCTTCTCGTCCGGTATGGGACCATCTTTCTTTGTTTTCGCTAGGCTTGCTCCACCCTGAGCTTCCAAAAACTGGTCTGCCAGCTCAAGCATGTCACCCAAGGATTCCGCCCTCTTTCCTTTCAAATATAATGCCAGGTTCGAACCAAACCCATGCAAAAACTTCTCTCTAATCAACAATGCGTGGAGGGACTCGAATTCTGTCTCAGTTTTGGACAGCTCAACCTATCAATTGAAGTAATGTCTTAAGCGAGCCGCGTACTGTGTTGCTGTTTCACCCCCTACTGGCCTCTCCTTATTAAACTTGTCTCGGAACCCATCCGCCGTGATGCGAAAGCGCTTAAGGAGGGCGACTTTAACCTTGGTGTAGTCCGCTGCATCTGTAGGTGGTAGCTTGCTCTAAACACTTAGCGCCTCTTCTGTAAGACATGTCGAAAGCGCCGTCGCCCATTGGCTTTCAGGCCACTTTTGCCCTCTGGCGATGCTCCCAAACCGGCGTATAAACGCATCTAAGTCGTCCCTTCCTTCGTCAAAGGTGACGAGCAGTCTACCTGCGTGTATTCTCAAACTCAGGCTTCTCCCCGGCATCGCCGTGCTCACTGCTGGATCGGCTCACACTGCTACTCTCACTGAGGCGAAACTTTAATTACAGTAACTGCACTTCCCGTTCTCCGGCTTCCCTAGCTGCTTCCCTTGCCACTTCTCGTTCTTTCTCCCTTTCTTCGCCTTCTCTCTCTTTTTCTTTGCACTCTCTCTCCTTTTCTTTGCGTTCTCTCTCCTTTTCTTAGCGTTCTCCCCCTTTCTTTTTTCTTTTCCTCCCGGGCCAGTGCCCGCTCTTCTCTGGCTAACGCCTGCGCCTGTTCCTGCTGCTCCTTAACCCATTGTCTCAGTTCTGCGCCCTCGAGGCCTAACTGTTTACCGTGTGCGATCCACTTATCAAAATCCATACACTCCATACTGCAAACTGTCACTATAAGGCCACTATAAAACCAGCGCAATCTTATGCAGGATGCAACCGCTTCAACTGTGCGGCTCTATCACCACGCTGTCCGCACGGTTCTCGTTCACCCCTCACTGTCTTACTCTTGTACGGAACGTCCTCGTTGCGGACGCCTGTTTCGTTACAAGCTGCCACTCTAGCGTTGCCAGCGCGAAGTCGGTGATGGGAATGACAGCAGGTTAGTTTGTTCCGCACGCAAGCAGAGACAATGAAGAGATCAGAGACGTGAGAAAACAAAACAAACTTTGCTCTACTGATATTGCAGCACACGGGATCTAATACAACACTTCAATACACCTAACAAAATACATCAACACTTGATACGAGTAAAAAATGCTTATAAAAAACGATAAATCAGCTTACGCGAGAAAACTATTACGAACTACCCAAAATAACAACAATAGACTATGGAGGAGAAAGTTCGAAGATATAAACAGGTGAAGCTTACGTGTAATGACCGGCAGCGTTGCGTCCCCGACGATCAGGTGCGAGAATTCGAAGAGAGTTCTGGCACGACAGCGATGTCGGCGGTGTTGTTACGCTGGTGGCTCCGGGAGGCTAGTGCTTGCAGGTGACCTCGGGCAGGTTGAGCTAACTCGAGGTGAAGTCCCAATGTCTATGTTCTAGACGTTAATATCGCGTCACAACTAGACGAACGGCTAAGTTTAGGTGGCCAGCCGATACAGAGCCACACTAAAAACTTCTAAAAGAGATGCTTGTTGATCTGTTTCTACACCATGTTGGTCAGTGACTAGTCTACCTAGCAGGGCAAAATCCTGCGCTTAAATTCCCCTCGTGTCTCTTCGCTCTCTTCCTTGGGGACAAGAGACCTCTACATGGGTCCAATCATGCGCGTTTCATTGATGGAAACTCCGCGCTAAAAATATATTGACCCCACCCCTTTTTTTATTAGGCGAGGGCCCTCAACTATCGAGAGTGACAACCTGTTGGGGTGTTGTCATGCGACTTGGCCACCAGAGGTTTTCCCACGGTTTCTCCCGTAGGAGCGGTCAGACTGTTTGGCTCTCAGCCGGTGTGTCCCGTAGTCTAATACTTGTTCGGGGTACATCGCGGCCTTCCACGACCCTGCAGACGCCGCCGCAGTTACAAAAGGATCAAACGTCGGCGGCGATGTTCGAAGAAGAGCACCCCATTCTGCACTTCTCGGCTCTCTTTCATGCTCCCGCCGTTTCCATGGTCAGTGGGGGAGTACGGCGCCCGTTAATTGCCGTGACGCGGGGTCGCCAAAATTGGCCGTCCGTGACATGCAGCAATGCATGATACGTTAGTGGTACGGGTTCTCTCGCCTCTGCTTCTGTTGTTGAGTTGGAGGTGCCCCGCATTTCGTACGGGAATGCCCGGTTGACACATTCGCGGGCTTCGGTGTGTGCCGCTTATTTTTCTCTATACCTTTGTGACCCGGAATCCACACGTTGCATGTGCAGGAAGAAGGATTGTCCATGTGCTTTAGTAGCCTAATCGCCGTCGTGGAGAAACTGCTTTTCAGGTAGTTGCGTACCACTTTTTCTGAGTCGGTAAAGACCACGATAGGATCCTCACTTGCCTGGGTGGCGAGTGCTATAGCAGCCTCTTCAACTGTTTCCGCACGTTTAGCGCGAATAGTCGCCAATGCCAATACCGCACCCTTGTAATCTGTTACGTTAATCGTGAAGGCGTCACGTCCCGGATATTTGGCTGCGTCCTCGTATCGCCCCCCGCGGATCACTGTCATGGTTTTTCTGGATCATGTTAACCTTGGTGAGCCGCTTTTCTCGGTGATGTTGAGGATGCATGTTTCCAAGGATCTTCTGAAGTTCAGGGCATTCTCGGAGCTGCGACGGTGTTTTGCCATTGCGTTCTTCGTTGGATTTTAGGCTGGTCTCCTATCCTGTGTGTCGAAGGATGGCTTGGCCTGTGAGTGACACCTTCAGTATCTCGACCTGGTTGATGGGGTGATCTTCGGTGAGTTGTTCCTACGTATTGTGAACTCCCATGCAAAGCAATTGGTCAGTGTAGACGACTGGCGGCAGTCCTAGGGCAAGCTTTGTAGCCTTTCGTATCAGCAGATTAGGTTTTTGTTTCTTCGCTGTCTTCAGGTTGAGGTAGAGAGTTTTGTACGTTATGCGGCTATGAAGGAGAGCTAGTACCATTTTTAGGGTGTCATGCTCTTTGAAGCCACTGTGGTGCTTGCCACCCTTTGGATTAGGTGAGTGAGCGGTGTCACGGTGTTCTGCAGCCGAGGTAGGGCAGCGGAGCCATACCCATCTTTATGTGTATGTAGTTCAAGGACTCGAAGCGTGTCAACGTGTGGTATTTGAACTCTTTGTAGAAAATTCTGCGGGTCAGGTGCATCGTAGCTTGGTGGTCCACCCGGGTGCGTAGCGCACGTACTAACAGTTCCGGCTTTTTCGGAGGTCTTGATCTATTCTTCATTGATGTTAACCGCCTCTTGAAGTCGGTTCTCCTGTTCACCTGTGCTTGCACTTCTTATCCACATAGCGATATCAATGGCCTATAACGCGTGATGTATCCCAGGTACAGCGTCCAAGAAACGTGGTGGCTTATGAAGGGCGAAGTTGAAAAGTAGTGGTCATATCTCTGAGCCTCGAGGCGTGCCCTTATTAGGGAGTTGAAAAAGCTCACTTCGGATATTGGCAATCCCTTCAGTGGTTGTGCGGTTGGTGAGGAAAACCAGCATGTACGCGTATGTTTTGGTCCTGAAGACGACATCCTGAAGGCTACGCAGAATGGCTTCGTGGCTCACATTGTCAAATGCACCCTTCACGTCCAGAGCTAGAACAGATGACTTACTGTGCTTGTTCAAGCGGAGAGAAATATCTTCCTTTATGTGCAAAAGTATGTCTTTTGTGCTGAGCATTTGGCGGAAGTGCAACATGATGTTCGGGTAGAGACCATTGTCTCCAAGGTGTATGATGAGCCTCTCGTTTACCATGTGCTCAGAGAGTTTCCTAGCGCAAAACGTAAAGGAAATGAGACGAAGATTCGCAATCGAGATTGGCTTGTTGGGCTTGGGCACCATGGGCACCTCCGAGTTCTTCCGGCCTTGTGGTAGCTCGCCCTTGCTCCAGCAGTCATTAGAGTGCCGAAGAAGCACTGTCAACGCACGGGGCAGTAGCTGTAGTAGGGGCTTATTGGTCACTCTGTCTTCTCCTGGACTCGCGTTGCGCGTAAGTTTAGTGAGGACCACGTGTAGCTCTGCCTGCGTGAAAGGCTGGTCTAGTGCTTCGTTCGGTGTTCGTCGGTACTCCCTGTGTGTCGAAGTGCTGATGGAGGTAGCTTGCTTGTTAACAGAGCCACGCAGTTTTGCTTGAAGTTCGTAGAGTGATTGGTGCTCTGTGCCCTCATAGTTGTGCTGGAACCGCTGAATTGTATGTCTTTGATTAGTTTTGGTGTGATTGTCGTCGATCAGGGCTCGAAGAATGCGCCAAGTCTTCTTTGTGCTCAGTGTTTCTTGAAGTTTGCCGCAGAAGGACCGCCAGTTCTGGCTTGCAAGGTTTTCGGCGCACTCCTGTGGCTGCGTTGTGAGTACGGTGAGGTTGCGCTTCAGCTTGCGGTTGAGCTTTCACCGTTTCCATCGTTTGATAGGCGATCTTCGAGCTTGAAAGCCGACATGATCAGTCTTTGCATAGAAAATCAGTAAAGACCTTAATAATTTTTTGCGTGATAGTCGCCTATTGATTAGCCTATAACACCCGAGCTCACGTTTTTTTTTTCATTTTAGCGCGTCTATTTTTTTCACTTTTCTCATTTTTCTCCACAATCCCTTTTCCTCTAGTGCAGGGTAGCAAACCGGACGCGCAAATTTCTCCTAATCTTTCTCCTTTCCCTCATTCTATTTTCTCTCTCTTGATGTGCTGAAGAGATTCCATAATATCTTTCTTCTCCGACTGACTTTCATCTCGAGGCATCGGCTATTTTGGGTAGATGCTTGGCTAAGTTGCAAAAGTAGCTTTTCAATAGGTTCTCGAGGCTGCAAAAATGCTTTTCGAAAGTGGTCGGAAAACCAACTTCATTGAACGATGATTTTTCTCGCTCATCCTAACGAAGGAACAAAGACATCGCGTTTTGAACTCCTGAATCACATTAGCCACCTGACGTTAAACTTCCAAGCAGCTTTGAAGAGTACAACTTTAAAATTATGTAACACTATTTGTAATGTCAGTCAAAGTGTGTTCGGTTTCAACGTTGTGGCTGAAAAAAAAGTGAGTGGTCTATTCGCTAGTGACACGCGAGGACAAATAGTCTTATAGTAAAAACAGGCATGTCAGCTGAAAATTGAGTGGACTGACTACATTGGTACCAACTGGTTGGACAGCTCTCAGCCACTTGTTGGCCAGTTTTATGCTACATAGTTAGAAGGCGCAGATTATGAACTAGCAAGTCTGACACACTCATAAACCCAAGCTCAGTATATACATTTACACCCGAACAACCATAAACCCGAGCATTTTAACACCCGTACACTCAAGCCCTCATGTAACAGATAAGCCTCGATGAAATAATACACGCACGCATGACAGAAAGAAAAAAAATTGGGGGAGCTTTAAGCTTCGCTTTTAATAAAGAAAAGCGATATTCTGTTCTTTCTTCGTACTTTAACAACTTGGTGCATAATTTTATGTTGATAATGTTAGTCGAGAACTTTAAACTGCGGATTACTTAATTCTAATTCATAAAATTGAAAGTGGCTTCTGTCAGTGAGGCTTCTGCATACGGCTGAATTCTGTGCGATAGTTAGCGTGCTATAAACCATCCATAAATATGCGTGTGAAATGTTTTCTAGCTTCCTGTCCACCTTCTGCGAGGTATGCAAGGGACTACGCGCAGTAATGTGCATTCAATTCGTTTTAACCTAAGAGGTAGTTATGGTAATATTCTTCTCAGGCGCACGATGGCAGTGTACGCTTGTACCACCCAATATTACTGCTATATTGCAGGTTGTGTTTTGATGCCTTTCAATAGAAAACTCGTGTTTGTAAAGCACGATTGTTATTTTCACTGCATGTTTAAGAACAAGTTGTTCTCTCTCTATTTGCAAGCAGACGTGTGGCTGTTTAATAAAGCGCCTCAGTGGCACGCAGGCGGCCCGTGGTCTGTCCTCACTGGGACCCAATTATTAATTTATGTTTTAAGCTTTAACAGTTTTTAGTCACAAACAAGTCAACAAAGCCGACGCTAGCGGTCATTGAAGCCAAAGTCGACAAAAACACCAAAATTTCGGCAAGACGATTTTTATAACTGTATCGCGTTAATGCGTGAATAGCATGAGGTCTATTTAGGAAAGCAAAACGTTGCTAGTGCTTTCTTGAATGCTATACGCATAGGCAACAAGAATTTCTCGCATTTTCAAAAAAAACTGAAGTATAGAATGCATTCATACATATAAAGTGCTTTCCTAAGTACTCATACCAGAAATCTGCGTCTTTTCTACATAATATAACCGTCACTTCAAATCTGAACGTTCATGTGTAAATGGTTGCCATGGTAGCTCAGCACGTTTATATTCTTCACTACTAAGCTCGAAGACATGGGTTCAGTTTGCGGGCATAACGACCACATTTGAAATTTCGTGAGATAAGAACACCAGTGTATTTAAATTTCGCTTCGTGGTAAAGAGCTTCCACGGGTCAAATTTTATGCAGAGTCACTTGCTAACACGTGCCTTATCTACATATTGTCACGTGATTACAGAACGACCACAACGTCTGTTCACAGAAGCAGTGCCGGACGTCGAGCCAAACCGATCGTTAGAGCAGGAGCACACCAACAGTCCTCTTCTTTTTTCACACCATGGCACATACTCGCATTGGCATGGATAAACCTTGTTCCATGCCTGTAGCATTACCCCCCCCCCCCCTTCGAAAAAAAAGTACCACCCCGATGACTAATGCGGAATAAAAGGTAAAGTAATCGCGTACACGCACAAAGACGCATGAAGAAGCAGTGTTAGGTGGTTCGGGGGTAGTGTGGCTTCATTTGTGACACATGAACAATGTCGGCCTGCTGGGAATATCGAGATCGCCAAGCTGTGTCTTCAAGCAGTAATTCGTAGTTTACATCTGTGAGGCGCCGAAGTACTATATAAGGACCGAAGTAGCGGTAAAGTAACTTTTCCGAGCGGCCCCTTTGGCGAACGGGGATCCATAGCCAGACCAGATCACCGGGTTGGTAAATAACATGGCGATGACGGGAGTTGTACCTCTGCGAGTCGATTCGTTGTTATTTTCGGATCCGCTCGAGTGCAAACTGGCGGGCCGCGTCGGCAAGCCGGATAAAGTTGTTCGCATCAGTAGGAATATCGGTCATGTCAGGCAAGAGCATGGCATCCAGCATCGTAATTGCTTCTCGACCGTGAAGCACCCGGAAGGGAGTGAAACCCGTAGTCTCTTTAACCGCAGTGTTGTAAGCGAAAGTTACGTATGGCAAAATTTCATCCCAGTTTTTTAGATCGTGGTCGACGTACATAGATAGCATGTCAGCGAGCGTCTTGTTTAATCACTCCGTCAGACCATTAGTTTGTGGATGGTATGCGGTCGTTTTGCGATGAGCTGTTCCACTAAGTCTCGTGACGTCTTGCATCAATTGGGCTGTAAAGGATGTTCCACGGTACGTGATAAGAGCTGTTGGCGCTCCATGGCGGAGGGCGATGTTGTTGATGAAAAAATACGCAATCTCATTGGCGGTGCCTCGTTGTAGGGCTTTTGTTTTGCAGTATTTCGTTAAATAGTCAATAGCGACTACGATTCAGCGGTTGCTATCATGTGACTTCGGGAAGGGCCCAAGCAAGTCCATGCCGATTCGTTCAAATGGTTGTGACGGGGGTGCAACAGGCTGCAATAAACCAGCAGGGCGCACAGGTGGGGCTTTACGGCGCTGGCAATGATTGCACATTTTAACGTAATGCTTGACATCCTGGGTGAGCTTTGGCCAGTAGTAGCGAGTCTGAATCCGAGCAAGGGTACCTGCGAATCCTTGGTGGCCGGAGGAAGGCTCGTCGTGGCAGGCAAATAAAATGTCAGCACGTAGCCCTGGTGGAACGACGACGAGGTATTCAGTCGCATAATGTTCGAAGTTCCTTTTGTAGACGATGTCGTGGCGGAGACATGATTACCCTGAACGTGCGAATGCCGATGGTGGACTCGAGCTGTGACCTTGAAGGTATTTGATAAGTTGTCGGATCTCTGAATCATTCCACTGTTGTCGGGCTAAGTCAGATTCACTGCCTGCACAAAGAAAATGGCCATTGGTATCATCCTCACTCGATTTCGTCGTGAGGGGAGCGCGTGAAAGGCAATCAGCATCAGTGTGCCTGCGCCCCGACTTGTAGACGACTGTAACCTCTACTTCTTGAAGGCATAGGCTCCACCTCGCGAGGCGTCCTGAAGGGTCCTTGAGATTGGCCAGCCAACATAAGGCATGATGATCTGGAACTACTCTGAATGGACGACCATACAGATACGGTCGGAACTTTGTTATCGCCCAAATAACAGCAAGATAATCCTTCTCCGTGGTCAAATAGTTAGTTTCCGCAGATGACAGAATGCGACTAGCATAAGCGATGGGACGTTCAGCGCCGTCTTGCCACTGGACTAGCACTGCATCAAGACTAATGTTGCTTGCGTCAGTGTGAAGTTCGGTGGCGGCATCTTCATCGATGTGCCCTTGTAAGGGTTCACTCTGAAGGCACTGTTGAAGCTTGGAAAAAACGGCTCTCTGCTCTGGACCCCACACAAAAGGAGCATCCTCCTTCGTTAAACGGGTAAGGGGTTCAGCAATGTTGGCAAAGTTCTGGACAAAGCGCCTGTAGTAGGCGCAGAGACCTAAAAACCGGCGAAAATCCCATTTGTTCGAAGGTGAAGGAAATGCAGCAACGGCCATGGTCTTCTCTGGGTCTGGTCGAATGCCGTCGTGACTGATAAGGTGGCTGAGGAACTTCAGTTCTTCGTAGCCGAAATGAAACTTTTCCGGTTTTATCGATAAGCTTGCGGATCGAATAGCGACGAAGAAGGACTGAAGTCAGTGTATATGTTGCTCAAATGTTTTGTAAAAAAAACAACGACACGTCGTCTAAATACACGAGGCAGGATTCCCGCTTCAGACCGGACAGCACGGTGTCCATCGTCCTTTGGAACATTGCCGGTGCAGAGCACAATCCAAATGGTAACACTTTGAATTAGTAGAGGCTATCGGGAGTTATGAATGCTGTTTTTTCTCTGTTGCGTTCATCGACCTCGATCTGCCAGTAGCCGCTGCGTAGATTCATTGATAAAAAATATCGGGCATGTCGAAGTCGATCCAGTGAATAATTTATGCGTGGGAGAGGGTAGACATCTCTCTTCGTCACCTTGTTGAGCTTCCGGTAATCGACGCAAGATCGAAGAGTGCCGTCTTTCATTTTAACAAGTACGACGGGTAACGCCTATGGACTGTTCGAGGGTTGGATGACATCGTCGTCGAGCATCTGTTTCACTTGAAAACGCACTGCCTCTTGTTCTTTTTGTGACACGCGGTAGGCGTGCTGTCGGATAGTCTATTCGGTAGGATGCGTTATAATGCGGTGCTTCACGGTTGGGGTCTGCTTGATTTTGGAGGTGAAGGCAAAGCAGTCACTATACGTACGCAAAATCATGCGTATCTGCTGCTGCTGCGCAGAGAATAGCTGGCAATTCACGTCAACTGTACTGGCCAATGCAGTGTTACCTTCGGCAGCAGTGGCAATCGGAGCGATAGTGGAACATTCTTCGTCATCGATGGCTTCAAAGCTCGTGATCGCTGTTCGTTTGGCCAAGTGTTGGTACTGGCCGCCGAAATTCGTGATCAGAAGTGGAGTCCTCCGATGTTTCAGTTGGACGATGGCGCGCACGACACAAATCTGCCGAGCCAAGAGCACTGAGAGGTTAGTTTCCACGATGCCACAACTCTTGTTGTCACAGTCGCTCTCCACAGGTACCAACATACTGGCTCGTGGCGGAAGTGCGACGGTGTCGTCAGCAATTCGAAGTGTTGTAGTCTGCGCAACTGCATCCTTTCGTAGGGCGGTATGGTCGTTAGATAATGTTATGAGCATGTCGCAAAGGTTAATAATGGTTCCATGCTCGCGGAGAAAATCCATTCCGAGAATCAGGTTTTGGGAGCATTCGCGCAATAGAACGAAGGAAACAATGTACGTCGACTCACGAATGCGGAGGCGGGCAGTGCACATTCCCAGCGGTGTCAATAGGTGACCTCATGCAGTCCGGAGGTTGGTTCCATGTCCCCAAGTTGTCGTTACCTTTCTTAACTGTGCAGCGAGGTCAGCGCTTATAACGGAATAATCGGCACCCGTATCTACCAGAGCGGTCAGCGGGTGGTTGTCGACAAAGACAGAGATGCGAGCAGATACACGTTTGTCGTCGATGGCACACGTCGGCGAAAGGACGACGTCACATGTCGGCACGCAGATCGGGGGAGGGTCTTGTAACGGTCGATAAACAGCGGCCTCACCACCACAGCTCACTGTTCTTAGTTTCCCGACGCGGGCTTGTGGATCTAGGCAATCTTCCTGCAAGGATGTCTGCAAAGGTCCATTGTTGGCCGGGTGACGTGGAACGCCATGGGAATGGTGAGCGGGATGGGCGACGTGGAAGGGTTGAGTATCGTTGGCTTGCCAAGTATTCGGCGATAGCACGGAGCCGCTCACCATGTATGGGTCGACGAGCATCCGGACGAAAGCCAGAAAGACCCATGTACCTGTATGCGCACTCACGGTAGATGTGACCTGGTTCACCACAGTGATAACATAGACGCCGGTTGTCGTGAGCACGCCATACACTGGATTTCCGTCTAAGGGGTGGGTTGCCGTACTGCGGTGGTCCCGAGTAGATTGACGGCGCCGTCTGCAGGGTGGACGGACGGAACGGATAGCCAACAGCTGGTGCAGGAGTACGTACTGCTTCGGCGTACGTCAATAGCGAAGCTTCGGCTGGACGCGGGGCCGTCATAGGTTGCACTTCGGCTGCACGCAGAGTCGTCATGGGGTGCACTAACTGCCGGACCTCTTCACGAACGACATACGTTAGAGCAGCAACATGGGGCGGAGAACACACCACGTTCAGCTTTTGCAGCTCCTCGCGCACAATACTGCGCACAAGCTCCGTCAGGTCTCTTATGGTCGTGACGTCAGGTGTTGGTAGGGCCGACGACACTAACGAAAGACTGCCAGGACGCTCATACTGGTACGAACGCTGCCTTAGCTTTCTCCCCATTGTCGTGTCTTCGCAGATAAAATCCTCTACAGTGCTTGGAGGGTTCCGCACTAGTCCCGCGAACAGCTGCTCTTTCACTCCCCGCATTAGGAGGCGCACCCTCTTCTCTTCCGCCATTGAGGAGTCAGCCCGCTTGAACAGCCGCGACATGTCCTCAACGAACATGGCAACACTCTCGTTCGGACGCTGGTTTCGGGAATGGAGGAGCCGTTCCCCTTGCTCCTTTCGGTCAGAGCTTCGGAAGCTATTCCGCAACTGGTTGCGAAACTCTCGCCAGGTAGTCATGGTGGCTGCATGGCTTTCAAACTAAGTGCGCGCAGAGTCCTCGAGATAAAAGTAGACATACCGAAGCTTTTGCTGCTTGTTCCACTCGTTGACGCTGCCGCAACAGTTGTAGTCAAGCCAGTCGTCGACGTCCTCGTATGGATCACCGTGGAAAGGCTTCGGGGTTCGCGGGGCGTTGAAGAACCATAGAGGAGGCAGCGTTGATGTTTCTTTGGTTTGCGCTCCCGCACTAGCCATAGTACTGCCGCTTTGTAGAAATGGTCCGAATTCAGGAGGAAGGCCTAGTTGTCGCCTGCTACGCCATAGGTCAGCTGGTTCTTCCAAGTCACGACTAGTGTCGGGACCTTGCTGCTGATTTCAGTGCATACAACACTACCCAGCACCTCCACCAGAAAATGTCACGCGATTACAGATCTATTACAACGTCTGTTCACGGGAGCAGCGCAGGACGTCAAGCCGAACCGAACGTTAGAACACGAGCACACCAGCAGTCTTCTTTTTTCACACCGTGGCACATACTCGTAATGGCATGGCTAAACCTCGTTCCATGCCTGTGGCAATATCATTTTCTGAAAAAAAATGGCACAAGCGCACTGTAAAACATACCTTCAATGTATTAAGACCATGTTCACATTTATTTGTATTGTGCTGTTCAGTTTCTCAATCTTAGGCACTGTAACTTATTGTGAGACAAGTGTATATATAACAATTCTTTTTTATAGCAAGAATAAACTACCTTTCTCGTGACTGTCCCTTCAAATGGAACTTCCGGCAGCCAGACAGAGAAGGTAAGTGTAATCAATTCACGAAGACAACCTGCGCCACTGTTAAGTTCCAGTTTACGGGATGTGGCGCTACATGGTTGTGGTATTCTATTGCAAAAAATATGGTTGAAAATCAAAGACCCACATTTCTGTTTGTGCATTTATTCATTATTTATTTTTTACTTATATATTTACCTACCTATCAACCTCAAAACGCATACAACACTTTTCTATAATGACATGTGTGTATGATGGCAGAACAACCAGAGCGGCACCATAGTTATGATGACAGAACACCATCGCCTTTTCACGAGATTAGCAGCGAAGCAAACGAACACGCGGTCAACTTTTTAAACTCTTTATTATGACCATAAAGCTTGCATGACTTGCAATGTAATATTCCTTTGAGCAGCTGCCTAAGTCTAACAAAAAATAAAGAAAGAAAGGAAGTGGACTGTTTTCAAACGCACTTGCATCTGACGATGTCATTTTATTCTTGATACTTTGTGAGATTTTGCAGACAGAGAGCTCAAAGACTATTCGACTTTGGCAAAGCCACTCGGTAAATTGACAAGGTGCACGGGTATAGCCCTCTCTGCATCAAGGCTTCTTATAGGCCAAAGTGACTGCAGCTTTGACAACCAGGCGTGACTTATGAACCAGTGGCGTGTCCAAGACGTGACACACCAAGCTCGCTTCTCTCCCAAAGAAAGAAAAATATTTTCGCACAATGCGGAGCATTCCAAATGGTCTGGCCCCTATTCCAGGGCTCTGCTGGCCTTTGATATTATCTCTGCTTGTTAGACCAGCCAAAGCTATTTGTCAAAAAACGAGCTAAAGAAAGGGGTCTTCAGTGAGTCAGCATGCGAATCGCAACTCACTTGATGGTCCAAAAGTATAAAACAAGAGACAGACTCAAAACTTCCTCCTTAGGTCAAGTTCTACAACAATAATATTCCAGTGGAAAGGAACTTTCGAATCCTCAGGACATGGCTACACTGCAATCAACGATTACTCCACACAATAAACACCAAAAATGAACAGCTCAACAATTTCTTCGTATGATGGTCTGATAAGAAACAATTGTGTGGACTGAAACGGCAAAGTGCGCTTCGTCTAATAAATAGTATATTCTTCAGCAGACCGACATAATCGCTCTACTATCTCAACCGGATTAGAGAAGGGAAAGAAAAAGGTGCATGAAACAATGAAGTTAGCATACATTGTGTCTGCGCTACTTCAAGTGAGAAGCTATTAGCACTTGGACTCCACAGTATTTGATTAGTTACCATCCGAATTAGCCACCTGCTATAGACGCCATCCGGCAGAGAACATCCCGAGAGGATCGGCCTCGGTGAAAACGTATATGTGAGATGTTCCACTTTTGCATTTACTTTTGAAATCTGTGTGCCCAGATGAGCAACTCCTGTTTGGGCATGTATGCTAACAGTATGAATAAAATAAAAATAAAATAAAATATGCACATGGAAGAAGTCGGAACTCATCCCGCTTAGACAAAGACTGGTATAAGAAATCCCCTGGACCGAATAACGTAGACTGATTCTACAGGCGGGATGGCATAAAACAAGAACAGCTTACATAGATAAAACGACGAAATATTTGAATACGGTGAGATATGCATAGGCTTTAACCCATTCGTCAAATGCAGTGAACAAGTTGGCCGTGGTCATAGGCCAAAACGCAAGCATTACAAGCTGTGCCCCAATAAACGAAGGTTCAATTCTAGGAGCTGAAGAGATACCGATCCCACTCGCAAACAAGGAGGGCAGAGAACTAAAAGTCCGAACAAACAGTAATCACATATTAGTAGGATGAATGTAGAAACTAGAAAATGCGTAAAAAGGGTACGAAGGCATTCGAAGTTCTAACCAAAGCTCCTGCAAAATCTTTTCAACTGAACGCACCCGATTCATAAAGTGGGCGCCAGGGCATTCTAGCATTCAGCTAACGTTCTCCAGGTTTTGTCCTTATGCACAATAGCACTTTAGAGGTGTTCTGCAACATTTTTTAGAATGGTTTTCAAATGCTGTTGATTATTATTCGAGGTTTCTCAGAACACGGGGCCAAAGCTCAGCATTTGGCCTTATATTTACAATTCCTCGTCGAAGTCTTCTAGACAACAATCTCACATGGTTCAACAAAAGATGCAAAAAGCCGTGAATTCCCGAGAAAGCGCCTTCCTCTATTTTATAGAAAATTTGAAATACGCGCCAATGACCGAGCAAGCGCACGCCACACCATGTTTTTCCGTTACTCCCGCCGTTTGCTTCACTTCTTTTATTCGATCGCCGAGGGCAAATAATGGCAGTGAATCTAGTTATAATAATTCAGAAGGATTTTGTCGGAAGTTAGCACTTTAATATTACGATCCGAAACCAAGCAGTGTTCTCCGACCTCCTTGAATGCTCAGACAATATTTCACGGTAAAGAGAGATTACTGGAAGGCAGTCTTTAAGGGGTGTGGTTTATGATACAATACGATGAATTTTATTTAGCGATCCAGAGAGGTTCCACCCCTTAGGGCGAATAATTACATACAACTTTTTATTGCACCTCAGTAAAGATCCAGTGTGGCTAACAATTTCGTCAGCTTGTTTTTTTTCACGTTCTACGTAATTATTCAGTTATTTCATTTTTTTCTCTTTTCTGTTCATTAAGTTGTATTCCGCCATGATTTCTCCTATTCATTGAATAAAAAGCTTTTTCTATCATACTGATTACCTCTTTGAAGTGTCATAATTCTTCAAGTGCAAAAAAACACGGAGAATGTCGTGAGCTATGCAACTGCCAACGTACTAGACGAAGCAGGTATGACATGCGTCCAGAATGAAAATGACAAGTCTTGTTATTGAGATAGCTACGAAAGTATGGGCCTTGCCTCATGCTTCTATTCAGAAATAATGTTTTTACTCCTGCACCAGTATTCGTCTTGAAGCAGCGTAATCTATTTATTGTAAACGTGATGCCCAAATAAAGTGTCATCTACATCACTGCAACGTTGGGCTCGTCAGCACAATCCAGAGTCCAATGCAGGTCATGGTTCTGGCATTGAGCCCAGTGTGAGATGCGGAACTTCGGATGCACTTTTATAGTACTAAAGTATCCAGAAATGACCGTTATACAAACTTGCCTAAACACTGAGAGAAACACCTTATGTTAACTACCGAACAGTCCAAAATGCGTGCCTTCCTAGTTACGCTAAATCATTCTTTCGTGAGATCAACTGTGTCGCTCACAGAGACAAACAAGGTAAAACTAATTGATTAACGGTCTTCTCAAAGAAATCTAGCTCACTAATCTAGCACGGCTTTCAAATTTTCATTTCTGGAGTTGCACTGGCCAGAATGCGATGTCAGATGCGTCCCACTCTTAAATCGTTAAGCTAATCATTGTGCTATTGTCAATATTCAAAAATGAAGATTGTCAGCAAGGCTCGTTCACTATCCCAAAGATCTTTACAGATGTCAAAACTACCTCTTGCTTATTATTTTGACATTATGAGCAAAATCTTTTATGTAGTAAGGCATCACTCGTTTTATTACCAATCCTACGTTGTGAATTTCGCAGGTCAAAAAGGTCATTCAGTCAATGTAGATGCCCTGATGTACGTTCGTAAGGAAGCTGATGACGAAACTGTTTTAACGATGGCAGTACTTTTGGTACGCACGAACAAACACGCATATGTCGTTTCGCGGAGAATAAGAACTCCTAAAATGTGAAAATACACACACACATAGAAAACGAACGAGTCAAAAATTGTACAGGACAAGGCTACGCAAGGCTAAAAAACAAAATATAAATGTACTAAAATTCACAGCTTTGCAGTAAAGATGAAGCAATTAACACAATAGGAACAAGTTAGAACGTCACGTGCAGTACGGCAAGCAGATCCAAACGTTTCCCGCGTTTCGCGCGGCCAAATAACGCACAAAACGTACTCACAAATACAGATCAACGCAAATGAGCGTCTTAGTTGTTACTTCTCTGTGTTTAAAAAGCGTGCTTATTTCGCAAACGGAATGTGTGGAGCGATTGCACTGACCTTTGTGCACCCGTAACTACAACATAATCGTTCCGGTAAAAGCCAAAGGCCACAAAAAACATACAATCCTCCCCACTGCGAGAAAAAGCAGAGCTGTTCAGCGTACATGGGGCAAAGAACTTGTTGGAGATGAGAGCAAGCGCCGTCGCGTGGTGACAATGTGGCGACGTGCGCTCATAGCGCCATCTTGCTGGTAGTGCTGAAAACACGATAGCCCCCCCCCCCTCTTCTCCGAGATGCCCGCCACCAGCACTAAGTGGTAGATATATATAGCTTGCTGTTTGAACGTTCAGGGACGTGGTTTTTCATGGCTCAGTGGTTAACGCCTCCTACTCACGATTCCGAAGTCCGAAGATCGATTGCGCACACTTGAGTTTTCATCTGAATTAATTTGTTTCTTCCGTTTTCATAATATAGATACGTATACATATACGGTGAGAGATGGCGACACCCACGTTGACGTCAATACCGATGCCAGCGGCAAAATCTAGCTTATAGTGTTCATATACTTGCCACCACAATGAAAATTGAGCCCGAGTCCCGGCGACTGGCATGAGCGCGGTAGTTCAGATGATCATGACCGCTAATATAGCAGAGAAGTTCATGTTGTCTTGGTGGACACAGAAGGAAGCGCCGGGCGAGTAGAAATCAACGAATAGCTGCTCTTTAGTTGTTCATCAGCCGTAGTTTTGATACGAAATAACAGGCTCAGGGCTTGCATAGAAGTTGCGGGCTGATTTGACATATAATGATTGTTGCAACGTTTCGAAACCACAATGTGATTATAAGAGATGCCTCAGTGGAGGGCTCAAACATTTCTGCTACCTGGGGTTCTTCACCAACCGCCTAAATCTAAGCACAAGGGCCTCAAGTATTTTCGCCTACATAGAAAATGGAGCCGCTGTGGCCAGAATTGAAACTTGTGGCGTGTGGTTGGCATCTAAACGCTATATTGACCAGAAAATCATGTTGTGGCACACAAAGCATGAAACTTCATGAGTTTCGTGAAAGCGAGAGATAGCCACGGCTTGAGAAAAGACCTCAGCACTTCCTCGACCCCATTCTGTCTCAGCCGTATCAGTGCCTCTCTCTGTCGCTCTAGCCAGATCTGTACTCTATTTTGAACGTATCAATCGTCATCTTCGGTCATGAAGTCATACTCGTTTTTGCTCTCTTTTTCGAAGTTGAAGCCGCACCAACAATCTCAATCCCATACACTTTCATGGATGTTTCTGATTGGTTGCACCTGTGTTGCACTGCAACGAGATTGATTTGATTGATAGATGGGGTTTAACGTCTAAAAACCACCATATGATTATGAGAGACGCCGTAGTGGAGGGCTCCAGAAATTTTGACCACTTGGGGTTCTTTAACGTGCACCCAAATCTGAGCACACGGGCCTACAACATTTCTGCCTTCATCGGAAATACAGCCGCCACAGCCGGGGTTCGAACCCGCGACCTGCGGGTCAGCAGCCGAGTACCTTAGCCACTAGACTACCGCGGCGGGGCACTGCAATGAGAGATGAGCGTGTTTGACGCGTGCGGCGTGACCGAAGTCGACAATAAAAGATTGGGCGGGGTCGTGCGGTGACAAGACTTACCCGAAGAAGAAAACGACGATGGGTTGACACAGGAGGCCACAAAGAAGAGGGAATTGCGCATGGAGGAGAGTGCCGCGTCGTTCAGAGGGTGATGTTTCATTTGGCGCTAGAAAGACATTGATGGTTCACTAGCATCACGTTCGGAGGCTGTCCCGAGTCTTTGGCAGAGGTCAAGGGTAAACTTCTCTTGGCTTGACGATTTGAATAGTGGGTCGGGTCCATGAAGCCAGCGGGAAGCTACTACAACCACAAGTAACCATGTCGAGTCGTGATAAGTTAGCCCCGGTGGAAATTCGATTCGACGACATTTTTCCTAATAATGGCAAATTACTTCCCCATAATATTTTGGATGGTTTACTACAAGATCACCTGTGCCGTATTACAACGAACGTTATTATTGCTACAGACGCATCGCAATACGACGAAAATTCAGGGGTTGGTATTTGCAGCCTGATTTTAAATTGGATTTATTCCCTTCGACTACCCGATTTCATACCCGTTTTTGTGGCTGAGTTTCTGGCAGTGGTGCTCGCCTTACGCAAGTTAGATACAGCAATTACATCAGCTGTCATAATACCAGATTCCCCATATCTCTGTGCGACACTTTCTGTTGGTGCTGATAATCAAGTAACAAAGGCGTTCCGTGCTCTAGTACCTGTGCATTTGAGAAAAGTACGATTAATTTGAGTGCCTGCACATAAGGGTTTGTTTCTAAATGAAATAGCCGATTCCTTAGCTGAGTCGTCAATCAGCGAACCAATTCTACCACTCTGTCCATCATCCGCTTATGTGACTGCTGCTCGATTCCGCAGACGTACGCTTATGCAAGTCTTTAGAGATTCAGCACTAACAAACTCTACAGAGTATCGCCATTTAATATATCCCTGGCGAAGAGACTTTTGCCGCACTCGAAGACAAGAACAAGCAATCACAAGGCTGCACTGCCGGGTACCAAATCTAAATTTCTATAAACACAGGTCTGCTCAGGCACCTTTGCCACTCTGTGCATTCTGTGATGAACTGGAAACAATAGCCCATTTCTTTTTGACCTGCAGGCAGTTTAACACATTACGAAAAACCCTATTAGAAATACCTTTACGTGGTATTGGTATGGACTTATCTCTGCCTGTCATTTTGTCTTTTGGAGCTTCCATTTCTGGTTTCTCTAATGCGACAGTATGCGCGGCCGTCCGGGACTATATTGATGAAACTAATAGGTTGACTAATAACCAGTTTTACTATCCTAACAGGTCCACATAATTACATAGGTATAAAATCAGACAATTCCTCTATTCTAAGAATAAATTCTTTTATGTAAATATTTGCATGCATTACATTAAGCAACACACTTTCCTAGGCTATCGGTAATCTTTCTGTTAAACCTCCATCATTCAAAATCTGAACAGTAAATTTTTAAACCACTCGATTCTTGGCCAATCCCCCCCCCCCTCCAGTGGGTATGCGCCACTTACCATAGGAGAAGAACGACAACAACAACACAAGTAACAATGTCGGACGTACGCCGAGTGTTGTTCCTGGTTCACTCGTGCGAGCAGACACTCTGGTACTTCTTCAACTCCTGTTTTCATCACCTGCCTGCACCTTCAGCGCACACTTGTGAGTCTCTCATCGACGTAGCAACACTAACTGGTGAGACTGTTTTACTGACGCCTATAATCAATTCGGTCACTTGTCAAAGTTTTTTTTTATGTTGCAATAGCGCCGTGTTACATATTGTGCGCGTTATGTTCATGTGTTTCCCATAAAGCGGAAAAAACAGACAACAGCCTCACTAATTTTCTTAAGAATGTTGCTGTCACCAACGCAACGCATTGTTTCTATTTATTTATTCATAAGGATCCCATCACATACACAGATATACATGTGCTGCTGCAGCTCTGTGATGTCGTTTTCAAGTTCGATTGATTGTACTCGCTTCCACGCTCAGTGTCGTCGTCTACGTCGGGTTCGTGTTGCACTCTTTTATTTGGAGACTATTATATGGACACCGTCGGCTTCATTCTGCCATTGCCATCTTAGTCATGTACCGGATATGTATAAGTGTGTATATGTCTATAAAAAGACACAAAAAATTACTCTGAAGGAAAAAGTCTAAGGCACCAACGAGAGATTCGAAACAGGAACCCCTCGCTCTTCGGGGCGAGGCATTAACCAAGTAGACCACACAAGTCATACTGTCCACCTTGCTAACGGCGAGGTATGTATATGCACCACTTGCCAATGGCATACAGCCAGTAGATATAAGTAGATATAAGAGATACATTCTGGAACAAGGCATGTACTTTGGACAAGTCATACACTCTCTCCACAATCCTTAAGATGTCTGATAGCTCGGTCATTGGAGGTGGTTTCACTGAAGCACATACAGTTGGAACAAAAGGACATTCGAAAATGTCTGTGGCTCTACTTTCACTCTGACGCAACAGGATAAATCACTCGCATAAACTCCAGTGCCTGTGAATTCAGTTACCGTTGAAATGCGCACCACCACTAACACTTTAGACAAAAATCAAAGTCGCTGCAACAGATGAATTTTGGTGTGTTTTGCATTATTGAAACATCACAGAGCTTCGTCATCACAACAGTGAACCTCACACCAGAAATCTTGTGGACTGAGGTCTGGAACTTCTTGCTGCACAACATCCGTGTGGTGTGCCTTCAGGATGTGGCAATGACAGTCACTAGAATCTTTATTGTTCATGTACTTCGACGTGAAAACCAACGGCTTGTCTGGTATGTCGATGCTGAGCTTGGGCTTTCCCTCCTGTCGGACGTCACGCAGCTAAGTATCCGCAAGAATATCTGTTCAGATACTGTGGTTAAACATTATTGTCAATTAAAGCACAATCGACCATGTTCACTACACTTCATATGGTTAATAAATGTCCTAGTCTTACAACAGCCCCATGTGTTGCCATCGCACTCATTGGTTTAGCTTTATGCCGAAACTGTGGCTTCCTTTTAGAAAACGAGCACTTTCCTTATTCGTATTTGCTTCTTTTTCTGGTGCAAGAACGAACTGACGCTTTTTATTTTATTCGGCTTTTTGAAAACTGGGTGTAGCTATCGTTACAAAGGGGTCATACAAGGTCGATCCTAAAACGACAATGGAGAACCATCGGCACCCACATCCACGCTTGGTGAGCTCAGCCACACAGGCCTACAAAAGCCGAGACGGTCATTGTGGCAAAGCCGCATTCCTGCAGGTCTACTTTATTTACGCTGACGACACGAACTTCGCCGTGATGATGTCGGCTGTTCTGCAATGACGGTTTAGGCACGATCTTACACAACTCCTTGAAGAAAGTAACATGGCTTCGAAATATCAACATTTTAATTTTTTACTAGACAAATTTTGATGACGACTGGCACAAATATTCCACTATTCTCCCCAATGCACCGATAAAAGCATAGAACTATCCTTAGATTTTTCAAATAAACTAAGTTTACACTTTCTGAATTTTTATCACTTTGTGCAATGCCTCAAAGTTTAAGAAATGCACTAGATGGCCAATTGAACATTTGCTGCACAGCTCAAAGCAGACTGATCATCGTGGCATTTATGCTGTATTTTATTCAAATTTTGCGCAACACGAAATTTTTAACTGTGGTTCTTTTTGCTATCTTCACATTACAGCCACTCTAAGGGTAAACAAATATACACACCATAAATTTTTAAAGCGTTGAACTAAGAAGAAAAGGCTGTCGCGTCATATATTGTAGCTTAAGGAACAAAACAATGAAAACGGAGTAAAGATAGGTCTAACTGGTACAAAAAAAACAGCTCCGCAAAATCAGCAGGCGTGCAAAAAGACACATTTGAAAGAACAGCTCAAGAAGTTTAACCTTGCCTTCATTTATCTGAATAGTCTCCGGCCACTCTGGACCACATTCTTTTTGACTACACTGCCAATCCAGCCCCGCGGGGGCAGCCCAACACCAGCACATAGGAGAAATGAAAGGCCCTCCTTGCTTCGCAGGATGTGGGCCTAGTGCTTCTGTGTGTGAACCGAGAAGCTAGTGCCTTAGCCCGGCGTGGTCTGAGCGCAAATCGCAATGCTATGGCTGTGTGGTGGCCCAGGGTCCGTAAAAGGTTTAAACTCAGTCGCTCAATAAAGACTGTCCTTCCTACTTTTCATGGCGCTCTCGCGTGCTGCAGTGCGGACGCAGTGAAGAAAACAAAGTGGAGGTAGTCGGGGACTACTCAATGCTTAAATAAAGTACGGCATGTTTCCTGGCCGGTCCTCGTGATGGGTTGTGCCAAAATTTGAAGGATCAACCAACCAGCCAACCACCCGATTCTTAGCCAATCCGTCACCATGAGTATGCGCTACAGTTAATAGGTGTACAAGAACAAATTGAGGCGAGCATGAGGGCCACCGAACAAAGACTGTTGGTTTTTGCTAAGGAATGTTTCACCAGCCTTCTTTCTCGGCCTCTCCACTATATTGGTGACTGGAACATAGAATAACATTGCATAATCTTTCACCAGCCACTCGTACTAGGCCCACTAACCTCTGACCCACCTTTACTATGGCGTGACGACTACATACGACGACCTCTGCACTCCGCATGGTGTTACCACCGTGATTTCGCGCATTCTGCCAAAGACTCCCAGCCATCTGGCTGATAAAAAGGAAAGCTGGTTTCTAACTGCGTAAAACAGTAGGAGAGGTATGCCATAACAGTAACCATGCTTCCTCTTGATCTGTGATGCGTCGTGCCCTTTGGGCCGCAGGCATGCGACTAACTCTGAGGTTTTGTGCTAGGCCTACTGCAACTGGCCGTGCCACGTCACTTACTCCCTGCCCAGCTAAACGTTAGTTTCGAACGCCGAGTCATTCATTCCTTGCTGTCCAGACAAGCCAACACAAGTTGTGCAATTCCACCAGGGTTTCAACTATGGCATCGATGAATTCACAGGTAGCCGTGGAGTCGTCGCAAGACATCCCTTTAGACGCGGCTCCCAAGATGAGGCTAAGGTTGTCACATGCCACAAATGAGTCTCGTCTTACGCCAACAGCTTTGTCTACCACATCTGCCATTGTCGACGCCAGCAATCATTTACCGGTGCAACTCAGTCAACTAGACACGACATTTGTGCCAACGCAAGCAGCCGCGCGAAAACTCTCAGAAGCTACGCATGCCTCATCGTCGGCTGCAAGAACAGTTCTATGCTCAGAAGCCACGATGCCACTCGAGCTTTCTCGACGCTTACAGCGTACGTGCTGCAGCCAACGAGCGACTACTTCTGCAGCACGTATGCTGGGCTCCCACTGTACTTCACTGTCCCAGTGCCAACGCTGCCGAACTTCAAAAATTATACGCTTTCATGGAAGGCGTCAGCTGAGACACTTCTTGCACCACTGCATCTTTCTACCAGCATTTTCCTTCAGACTATAGTTTAGGCCGCCAATTTCTTCTGATCTCAGCCTCGCCACCAGGCTGCGAGCCCTTATAACCATTTCATGCTGGACGTCTTTAGATGCAAAATCAAGTGCATATGAAAGAACACGCTACAGCTACATCTACACGTCGTTAACGCAACGGCTTTCAAAATGCGAAAAAGTTCTCTATCCGTCCTCTGCACCACTCCCAGCACTGCCATACCGAAGGAAACTGATAATTTTTTCGTCATTCCGCCTTCTTGACTAGGACCATCAAACTGAACCCTATGGACTACGACTCCGTCTGCAGAGTGAGGCGCCCCTGTCGATATCTACACTGCCGATGCAGCAAAGGGGACGAGGTGGAGGCAGTCGCGAAGAGGCGAGCACGTGGGCCATCAAATAAAGCAGCTGTTTTAAGGGTGAAGTTCTTTAAGGCATGGATCGGTCCTCATCTCTATGTATGCATGTATGTAGTAACCACATAAGAGCACATCCACGGAGTGAATGATGATGAGTGGGGCAAACCTTCGGAGGGTTTTATCGGCAAACTGTGAATCATCTGCTGGCCACGTTTGTTCATCGTCTGTCTGTCTGTCTGACGCACAGAAAGACGGGTGGATGCACGGACAGATGAAGGAACAGACGCACGAACTAATGGGCGCACGGCACGGATAGATGCAGAAACGGGCAGACGCACGGATGGACGTACGGATGGACGGAAGCAAGAACGAACGGATGCACAGAAGCGCGGACAGATTGATGGATGCTTCACCACACTCATCATCAATCACTCCGTGCTTATGGTGTGATTTTTTTTCTAGCGCATGGAGCAGAAGCCTTCTAAATCTTCCTTTCCACTACAGCGTCATTTACGATGCGAGCATCTTCACCCTGTGATGCTGGCTTGTTGCCTCTTTTTGCTATGACACTGTTGTGCTCAGTGCAAGCGAAGACATAGCTGCTCATTTCAAACTACAGAGAACTATACGAGATGTGGACTGCCACTTCAGCAATAGTATCGAGACAATAAGCCACTTGAGCATCCTCAAGTTCAATTTCATTATTTGCCTGCAACAGGGGTCAGAAGTAATCTCGAGTGAAGCAATAAAAATAAAAGCCCCCGTTCAATTGCAGAAACTTGGTTCGTTTCAGAAAATACAACAGGCAAGTTTTCTGCTGGAGGCTTTATTTTGTTTCTGTTTCTAGACGGTTGTAGTTCAAAATAAGGCAACTTAGGACAAAATGGCTTGATAGAATATTTCATATTGTGGCATTAGAGGAAAAGCCACAGCTTTGCCGGAAAGGCGAAGTAATGAATGAACACAATGGCAAAGAATTCAGAGGTACGCGCAGAATGAAACGCCGATCGAAACATGTTCCGCGTTCCTCGCACACAAATGACGCACAAAACGTACTCACAGGTATGGATTCACGCGAATAAGCGTCTCGTTTGTAACTCTGCTGTGTCTGAAAAGAGCGCGCCTTTCGCAAACGGAGACTGCAATGATGACAATGTCCTTTGTGCACCCGGTAACTACAGCAGAATCATTCCAGGTAAATCCCGAGGCCAGCCAAGGCATACAGCGTTCCTCTCCTCCCTACCGCGAGATAAGGGCATGTGAGGAAGCGTTGCTTCCCTTCTTTAAGCTGGGCAGAGTACGCATAGGATATTATAACAGGCGCCGCCGCGCGATGTGGCGAAGCCACATCGCGTGGTGGCGCCTATTTTAATTGCGCCATTTTGCTGGTAATGCTGAAAACACAACTCCCCCCCCCCCTGATATGCTCGTGAGCAGCAGTAAGTGGTGCATATATATAGCTTGCCGTTAGAACTGTGAAGGATGTGCTTATTTGTACATAATTGTACGCGCAAAAGCATTATTAAAATCCACAGGATATTCGCCTCGTTGATTTGGAGCTCTACACGAGAGCGAACATCTAGAACGAACCCGTTCCGGCGTGTTAAGCAAGAAGGGCTGTCTTTGTATCATCTGTTTCTAGAACAAGTAGTATCACGTTCCCTGCTAGTGAGAGACCAAAGAGACGCTTTTTATGTGCTGTATTTGTAACAACGCTATTACACCACATGCCTGACATCTTTGTATCTTCAGACAGGGGTGGACGACACACCTTGTCATCGTTCTTGCGCGAAGTTGGGGTCTCATATCGTTTCTTAAGGGCAAGGTTTTCGGTAGATTACCTAACTAAAGTGAAAAGAAAGCGCCTTAGGAAACAATTATTACAGAATGCTTTCCTGTGCCATTTTATCATTCAAAGTTTGAAAAATCGTAAGAACAAGACGCACTAAAGCGAGTGAAAAACATGTGGACACCTCCCATTGTTAAGACTTTGTTTTTCAAACTTCATACGTGAACCATACGAGGAACTTCATACAATAAATGTGGCTTGAAGAGAGAGGGTTGTGTGTACTATGGGGAGGCAGCTCTCTCCTGCGTAACGAACCTGAGATCATTGAACGCGTATTTATTGACTGTAAGAACGCCATTTTTGGGGGACACTTTATACAGTACTTTGAAAAGGGAGATTTACATCTTACGCCATATGGAATCTGTTTTTGCCTTGAGATAGTTTTGTGCAACATTTGGACGATATTTTCTTACTTCGTGTTCATTTGGTTTGGCATAGCATAATATTGTTCAAACACTGTGATGTAAAAGTTCTATCCGTTCATGAGTGTTTCGTAGAAGCTGTTAGCAAAGTGCGAGATGTGTGTAAGACTAACAACTGTGTTGAAGATGTAATAATTTGATGCGTTAACACACATATAACACGTGTGATGTGCGATTGTCAGATTAACTTGACCGTTAGTCAAGAGGGGAATAAAGTAAGAAAAGGCTGAGGGGTGGCTCAGTGGTTAACGCCTCACTACCACGACGCAGAGGTCCCACGTTCGATTCCGCACGCCGAAGTGTTCCGTTCTCAGCTTTCCTTTTTTCTCAAGGTTTCATATACATGATACTTATACATATACGGTGCATGACGTCGACGCCGAGGCCGGCGGCAAAATCCAGCTGAGGGTGCCAACTTAAGTGCTATCGCAATAATAATGACGCGTGAATCATATTTGTTACTAAAGTTGTGTGGGGCACCAATTCATTTTGACCTATACTGTGATGAGCTTTCTTCTCACTGGAACGGCTTAATTATATATGAAATATTTTCTGCACAGTATGCAGAATGACGGTGGTCCACAAAACGGTGAATGTCTAATAGAATAAAACAAAAAGCAAGTTATGTGCCAATGAGCAAGACTACAAGTCTCGCTTTACGAGCTAAGAGTAAGTAAAGCCTAATATGCACCCACAAAAGGAATAAACTTTTTTTTCAGTTAGATCAGTTTGATTCATTTTTACACCGTATTGTAGTGGCTCGGCTTGGATTCCTACTGGCTCATTCTTCTAGTTAACGAGATTTCGCACTTCAGTCGAGACAATAGTGCTTACGTTCGTCGGAGTCAAGGGTTCAAAAATGTTAGTGTATCAATAATGGTGTCTATGCTAAAGAAATCACGCGGCTTTGAAGTCCTCCAAGCGTCTCAGTGTCTCGGGTTTATTAATGAGCTTCCCCAAGCCATAAAGGTGTGACATTTATTGTGGCAACTCGCTGCTTAGTTTTACTCACCTGTTTTGGAGTCTAACCTATTGAATTAACTAATAGCGCGTTGACACATGCTTGAAACGACAAGAACATTATTTAGGTCCTGAGAGAGAGATGTTCAGTGGAGCAATAGGCCTCCCGCTATATCAAGTCGGTGACTCCGCTCACGATGGGGCCGGAAATCTAAGTTTCTTCGCGACTTCGTGGGCCTCTGGACGGCCTGGAGTTGTGTATGGAGGCTGCTGCTCTTCAAAGATGCATCGCATTGCTCCTTCGTGATGGGTTGAGAAGCATCAAGAGCTGGCCGCAGCCAGAACATGTGATCAAAAGAAGATGAGTCATGGGCACATTTAGGGCACGACTGCGAGTGGTCGGCGTCTATCAGGTTAAGGGATCGAGGAGTAGGATACGAACAGGTTGGAAGTAGTCTGAGTGTGCTCACCTGAGGCTTTGTCAAATCAGTATGGGGGGGGGGGCTGGAAACGTTTTTCCGGCCAGACGGTAGTGGGAAACAATTTCATGAAGAGTACACAACGGATCTTTATAAATGTTGACCTCGTTACGAGCACGGTTATTCGCGGCAGCTAAATGCGTGAAACCGCGCGCTATCCGGTGAGCATCCTCGTTAAGGTTACATCCGAACAGGTTAACAGAAAGCCTATATTTTTCTACAAGTGCTGCAAATCTATGTCATCAGCTGCTATTCCCCATTGCCGTGCCACTTCATTGATGCTAATTTCCCATATAATGCATTAACACTCGGGCTATCAGGCGAGGACTCTTGAACTCTGACAAGAACAAACCAGGGTAGAAATATTTGCTAACAAGACTCGTGTGGATACCTTATTCTCGTTTTTATTTACCTTTGTGTGTGCCGCATAACCACGGGGGGGGGGAATCATTTACATGGCTGCTAGTTTTTATTTTCACTTTCACCAAGTCTCGGCAACTAAATCTGTTCTGATGTCTATCTACCACTCTGCTCAAGCCGCACCTGAAATTAATGGTACATTCCAAAAGCACCGGAGTAGCTCAGTGGTAGATATACGGCGCTGGCACTCCTCCAGAAGTTTTTGCGCTTAGGAAGTGTTTTCGTTTTTCCTTTTATTGTGATAGCAATGTTATGGACTCTTTCGGCTGTATTTCGCCTCAGGCGTCCGCGTGGGAGTCCGCGCCATTGTGATGCACCGTATATGTACTATATATATATATATATATATGAAAACGCGGGATAAAAAATTCCAGAAAAAAAACTCCGGTTCGTGCAATAGAGTGTGGAGGAGGAGGAGGAGGAATAAATGAGGAAGGACAGGGAGGTCAGCCAGTTCTCAGACCGGCTGGCTACCCTGTACTGGGGAAGGGGGTAAGGGGGATAAAAGATGAGAGAAAAGAGACGTTGTAAAAAAAGAGAGAGAAGGTCATAAGACGATCCACGACGCTGTTTACAGTCTGTCTCTAAGACCACTTGCCCGCAGAAAGCGCAACAACGCTCTCAATGCCTTGCGTGCACAGGACGATCTCGGCCAGTGTCCTAATACCCTTTCTTCCGACAATTGGCGATTGTCTATTCTATCTAAAGCTTTTGACAGTTCTTTTCTTGGCACGCTGAAGCGGGGACACTCGCAGAGAAGATGGGAGAAAGTCTCTGCGCAGCCACAGTTGTCACATGTCGGGCGTCTGGCCATTCCGATTCAAAACGAATAAGCATTCGTAAAGGCCACCCCAATCCACAGACGGCACAAAAGTGTCTCCTCTGCTCTGGTTATTCCTGATGGAAGACGGAGCTGTAGGTGTGGGTCCAAATTATGAAGGCGGACGTTGGTGAATGCCGGTGAATTCCACTGAGCGAGTGTCAGTTCTCGTGTAAGTGATCGAAGCCTTGCAGCGGCGTCCGTTCTTGATAATGGTATAGCTACACAAGGGGCATCGTTATGAGCAGTTCGGGCTGCTTCATCTGCACGGTCGTTTCCATCAATGCTGCAGTGGCCTGGTATCCATTGATATGCTATGTCATGTTGTTTCTCTATAGCCCGGTGATGGAGCAGTCGTATTTCAGCAATTAGCTGTTCGTTTGGTCCATGACGATATGGCGAGGCAATTCCCTGGAGAGCTGCTTTGGAGTCGGAGAATATTGACCATGTCTGTTGCGGTTCTTCAACTAGGAACTCCAGAGCGGCACGAATGGCGGCGAGTTCTGCCGCCGTGGATGATGTCAGATGCGAGGTCCTGAACTTTATCGTGATGGATTTCTCCGGAATTACCACTGCGCCTGTTGAACTTGTTGAAGTGACCGACCCATCCGTGTAAATGTGAATCCGTCCACTGTGTTTCTCATGCAGAAACAGTAATGTTGTTTGTTTTAGGGTCAAATTTGACAAATTTTTCTTCTTTTGCATTCCGGGGATGGTTATCAGGGCTTCCAGTGGATGTAGACACCACAATGGTAACGACGGTCTCGCTGCGTGCGTGAAGTTCGTGGGAATCACCGTGCGATGTGGGGCAATAATAGAGCAGAACGCAGAGCATGGCCTGGAAAGTGGAAGGGAGGCAAGGTGATGCGATTGAATCCGGGTGGCATGTCTTATGTGCGTTCTTAAAGCATCGACACGAATGTAGGTTGTGATAGGGTGTTCATGAGCGATTGCGACAGTCGCGGCCTGAGGATGCGCATCTCGGCAGCCCGAGGCATATTCTCAGTGCTTGAGCTTGTAATGACTGGAGAACGTGAAACGTTTGTTATGCGGGCCTTGCCAAGCACAGGTAGGCTGTAGCGCATGAAGCCAAGAAAAAGTGCGGCATACAGTTGAAGCATGGCTCGTACCGATGCACCCCATGATTTCCCGCAAGAAGCCTTAGGACGTGGGTGATCATGGTCAGTTTCTTCTTCATGTAAGCGATATGAGGGCTCCAAGACAAATCACGATCTATTATTACTCCCAGGAAACGGTGAGTCTTTTGATAGCTAATTGTGTGTCCATTAATTCTGATGTGGTATGGCGTCATTGTCTTGCGCGTAAACGCAACTAGTGAGCATTTCTCATATGACAGCTCCAGTCCTCGTCCTTGAAGGTAGTTTGACGTCAGTGTAGCCGCTGTCTGAAGCCTGGCTCGTACGTGTAGACGCGTGACCCCTGATGCCCAGATGCAGATGTCGTCCGCGTATATCGACAGATGTACGGAGTGTGGCAGGACGTCAATGAGGCCGATGAGCGCAAGGTTGAAAAGTATGGGGCTTAGGACCCCACCTTGAGGTACGCCGCGATAAGTATGATGTTGCCTTGTTGCGCCATCTTCTGTCTGAACGAAGAAGGTTCTGTCTTTCAAATAACTGGAGACCCATTGGTAAACGCGGCCTCCCAATCCAATGCTTCCCAAGGCGTCCAGGATGGTTTCATGTAATACATTGTCGTATGCAGCCTTAATATCCAAGAAAAGTGCCGCTGATAATCTCTTTAAGCTCTTCTGTTGTTGTACAGGACGTGACAAGATCAACAACATTGTCTATGGAAGATCGTCCACGTCGAAAGCCGGTCAAAGCCTCGGGGTATATATTGTTATGTTCCAAGTACCACTCCAGGCGAGTCAGCACCATTCTCTCCATAACCTTTCCAAACAGCTGGCAAGCGCGATGGGGCGATAGGAGGCCATGTCCAGAGGCGATTGCCTGGTTTGAGCAGGGGAACAAGACGGCTGCACTTCCACGAAGGAGGAACCGAACCGTTGCTCCACGAGTCATTGTATACAGCTAGAAGGGCACGCCGAGCTGTTCGTCCTAGGTTAGCAAGGGCCATGTAAGTGACTCCAATCGGGTCCAGGCGATGACGAGCGCTTGCATGCTGCCAATGCTGCCTGAAGCTCCTCTAGAGAAAACATAATGTCCATCCGAGTGTCTCTGGACACCGGCGCGTTTCGTAGGTTACTCATGTTGGTCCGGACCCCTTTTTTGCAACCCTGGCACAGAAGTCTTCCGCTACATCGATTTCACGCCGGCCTTGGTGGAGAGCAAGGCATTTGAACGGACAATTCTGTTGTGGCGATGCTCGTAGGCCGCGGATTATTCTCCATATTTGCGAAAGAGGTTTGTGGGGATCGAGCGACTCGCATAGTGACTTCCATCGTTGCGACTGTAGTGCATTGATTCGACGTTGAATCTTCTTTTGTAGACGTCTCGCTTCCCTCAAGTCGTAGATGAATTTCGTGCGCCTATAACGTCGTTCGGCGCGACGACGAATTGCGCGAAGTCGCTCCAACTTCCACCTCATATTTGCAAAAATCTGGCAAAGGTCCACAATTAAACGTTGCCTCTTGAATAGCGGCCTTCATTATACCTTCTAGGCTTTCAAGAGAGCCTTCTTGGTTTCTCTCGCATTGCTTCTCTGTGGATGATCTGTACTTTGACCAGTCTATCCGGGAAGTGGGCGCGATTTGCGACTTGCTTAGCCCTTGATTTTTTATATAGGTGGGGATGTGATCACTGCCATGCGTTTCATGTGTCCGCAAACCACTGCACCTTGGTGTTCAGGCTACTCGACACAAAAGTTAGGTCGAGACAGCTACTATATGTCAGACCCCGTAAAAACGTGGGAGCGCCCGTCATTTAAACAATGTAGTTGGTGGTCAGATGCAAAGAAGGACACATCTCTTCCCCGACGGTCCATCTTCTGGCTTCCCCACAGGGGGTGATGAGCGTTAAAATCACGGTAATAATCCATGGCCCAGGTGTCGCTGATATAATGGCGCTAATCTTGCTGGGTCGAAGCGGCCTGAAGGCGAAATATATACTGCCACTAGCGTGAAGTTCACGTCTTTACGCTTAACTGTCAGGCACACGTATTGGTTGCTGTCGTCCGGTGTTACTGGATGCTCAATATATGTGAGTTCGCACCTGATGTAAACAATGACCTTACTGGTTTCGTTACGGGTTGCAGATCTGAAAGCCTCGTATTTAGAAAGTCTTATAGCATTGTGAAGACGTGGTTCACAAATTACGATAATTGGAAACTGATTCTTGAAAACATATGGTCGAAAATCCGAAATGCGGGGTTTAAGACCTCGGGCATTCCATTTGAAAATTGATGCCTCTTTCACTTGTTTACGGAAGGGCTGCAGGGAAAGAGCCATGGTGCTTCTGTAGATTTGATAGCACCGGATTCAAAGCGTCCAATATTTGAAGAGCGCTGTGGGCAGCCGGAGTCTGAATATTATTCAGGAGTACTCGAATTGTCTTCATGAGGGTCTTAATCACGTCTATTATTTCGTTATCTTGACTGTCATGACTTACTCGCTCTGAAGTAGCTTTCAGTGGGCGATGCTGCCGTTCTACTGGCGGTGTCCACTGACGGCAGCGCTGGCCACGCGTCAGGGTCAATGTTTCTTGCGTCTTTCTGAGGATGCTTGTTGTTGGCACTTGTTGATGCTTGTGGTGGTGAGTGCGTGATATGGGGTAGCGGTGTATCCCTGGCCTTGGCAGAGGATGTCCTAGGAGTTTTCCTATGGCACGATCGCCGACGTCGCCACTTTGGCAGCAGCCTCCCTGTGGGTAGAACCGTCTCTGGCCATCTGCCTCAGCACTTGCATTTCTTCTTCACATTGGGCACTGCTTTGATGGACGCCTCGTGAGGACCTTGGCAATTGCCGCATTTGCGATGTTCTGCCTGGCAGGCTTCCGTGTTGTGCGACTCGAACATCGGGAGCACACAGACAGAACTTGTGCAAACAGCACTCACATGTCCTATTTACAGCACTTCCGACACTGAAGAGGGTTTCGGCACGAACGGCCGTACTGTGTGTCGAAAATGACCAACTCTTACTTGAGTTGGGAGGCTGTCACCCTTAAAAACTAGTTTCACGCATCGTGAGTTCCGCGAGACGCGCGGGCTTGCAAGATTGTAGTAGCTTCTGTCACTGGTTTGATTAGAGTTGGAAAATCAAATATCGCTGATAGAAGTGTCGACGTCGTAGATAACGCCTGCCCTAGAGTCCTTGCCATCTGGTATGAAGAACGACGTTGATGTTCCCGAGCACATTCACCTTGGTCAATAAACGTCGAGAGCAGTACGTTGCGTACCGTCTACTATCGCCAGGAACGTTCTTGCGGCCATTGATTCTCACGTCCTGTTATTTGTCCCGAAACGAGCGCCTCAAGTGACATAGACGTGACCTGGGCGATTAAGTCGGTTCATGCTGTCAGCGGCATTCAGCGGGACAAAACAAAATAGTGTGAACCGGTGGCTCTGAATATTCTATGGTGGCCTTACTTTGGGAAGGAGATGTCGTAAAGCAACCTCCTCTTCGCCTTGTGTC
>WOVY01002739.1:0-134788 GCA_013436015.1 Rhipicephalus annulatus | reverse complement strand
TGGGACAAAATGCGCACGGAACTATACCGCCTATCCTCCGTTCCGGCAATTACGCAGACTGGGCTGCACACATCATGCTTACTCAGAAGAATACGAACCGTAGTGCGAACATCGGATGAACACCCAGCCGTTGACAACCACCTTCTGCATTTGTGGGAGGCCCGCGGAGCCTCACGCGACGCTGGAAACGTCAGAAGCATAATAGACCCTTCGAAAACGTATTCAGGAGCTAACTACACAGGCAGCTGAATACGCTACGCAACTTAGCAGATGCAAACTGGACAGACAAATGTAATGATATCGCTCATCAGATGTCAAGCAAAAGCACATGGGGGCTGTTTCGCAGCCTCATTGACCCCACGCAAACGCGAGGAGAAACACAACGACACCTGCGAAGAGCCCTTCACGGATTTCAGGGTACTTCAACGCAACTCGCGGAAACTCTTCGCGACAGGTATCTCTGCCAGGTGCACGATCCGAGAGGTTCGGAGTATATATATTCGGGAAAAGAAAACGAGACCCTAGATGCCCCCTTTTCTTCTACATGATATGAAGGCGGCAATGGCTAAAATGCGTAGAGGAACAGCCCCTGGTAAGGATAAATCACGGTCAAGACGCTGGCAAATTTGGCCGATCCTGCGCTGGCACACCTCTGGAATACATCAACGCCATCTGGAGTGGTCGGATATCGGTCCCTTCAGAGTGGAAGACATCACTGGTCACATTCATTCCCAAACCGGGGAAGCCAGTAAACATAGACAACCTTCGCCCCATCTCTCTAACGTCTTGCGTTGGGCAAGTTGATGGAGACGATGGTGCGGGACAGACTTTCGGAATATCTTGAACAGAAAGGGCTTTCGCCCCTACCATGTTCGGATTCCGTCCTCACAAATCGGCACAGGATGTACTCCTGCAACTACACCGAGAGGTCATCCAACCGGTGGCGATGAAACATAACGACAGGGTCATCCTCGCCTTAGATCTGAAGGGGGCCTTTGACAATGTTAAACACAGCGTCATACTCGAACACCTAAGCCTCACTAACTGTGGTCAGAACACATTTAATTACGTCAAGGACTTTTTATCGGACAGAGCCGCCCTGCTCCGCATTGAAGACTCCGAATTCGGGCCGTATCAAATGGGTACCAGAGGGACACCGCAAGGGGCTGTTCTCTCCCCCATTCTATTTAACGTCGCAATGATGCACCTGCCACGTCAGCTGGCGGCCATAGAGGGCATTCATCATGCCCTCTATGCCGATGACATTACGGTATGGGCAACTCAAGGGAACTTAGGTGCCATTGAGACCAGTCTGCAACAGGCTGCCGAAATTGTACACACCTACGCGGCGCGTTGCGGACTCGAATGCGCACCCAACAAATCCGAATTCCTTCACATTAGAGGCATGCCTAAAGACAACACAGATATCTCCATCACTCTTCCTGCGGGCCCAATCAGACGAGCGGAGGAGATCAGGGTCCTGGGCCTATACATTCACCAGCAGCTCCGGATTGACACAACATTGACGAAATTAAGGAAGATAGGAGACCAGGTGGGTCGCATGATCCGCAGGGTCTCCAACAAGAGGGGGGGACTTCGGTGCACAGATGCGTTGCGGCTAGCGCACGCTTTTGTCACCAGCAGGGTCATGTACTCCGTCCCTTACCTCTCCCTCCGCAAACATGAGGAAGAACGAATCGAGGCAATCATTAAAAAGACAATAAAGCGGGCTCTTGATCTTCCGATCTCTACATCCAACAGCCGTCTCAAGGCATTGGGTGTGATTAATTCATACCAAGAGCTGAAGGAAGCCCATCTTTTAAACCAGTACACACGGCTAGCCCAAACCAACTCTGGCCAACGCCTGCTTGCACGTCTGCACATAAGACATGATTTCGAACAACAGGAACGGGTCAAAGTGCCAGAACTGTGGCGCACAGCCCTTCTGGTCCGACCTCTACCCACTAAAATGGACAGAGATGAACACACAGCGCGACGTGACGCACGCGCTCGGGCGCTGGAACGACAATTTGGACAGAAGCCAGGTGTGTACTACGTGGACGTTGCTGGCCCCACCTCCAAGGGGTGGTACACGGCGGCTGCTATTCACGAGGGCACACAGGTGGATGGGCTAACCTTTAGGGCGTATTCTGTAACACAGGCTGAGGAGGTCGCCATTGCCCTTGCGGCCTCTCACAGTAATTCCCGGTATATTATCACGGATTCGCGCCGAGCGTGTCGTAATTATACAGCCGGGTACATATCACCGTTAGCCGAGACAATACTGCGCAACTGCATAAGAGACACGGACCCTCATCCGAAACGCATTATATGGACACCGGGCCATCAGGGATTGCGGGGAAATGAGGCTGCAGATGCGCTGCCCGAGCGCTCATTTCCGGGCTACCTTCGTCAATGCCGATGGAGACCGATGAGGAGGGTTACCCTCTCCTCCGATATAAGGAAATTCTTTATTATTATCGGGAAAGTCATCGCCGCTACCCTCCCCCCGCACGGGGGTTGAAGAAAGCAGAGGAGCGCATTTTGCTTCGCCTCCAGACGAATACATTGCTATGTCCTGCCATAGTCAAACATTTCGACCCTACGGTCACAGGACAGTGCCAGCACTGTGGGGAGGTGGCAGACACCTACCACATGGTGTGGGCCTGCCAAGCTAACGCAGCCATTACTCCTAACCCAAACCCTAGGCGAGAGGACTGGGAGGCGGCCCTGCTCGGCTGCTCAGACCTTCAGGCCCAGCAGGCCTTGGTCCAGAGAGCCAAGACGGCGGCTTTAACCAATGGGGTCCCGGAATAGAGACTCCACCTAGTCTGTAGGGGCCTCTACAGAGGTCCTACACCTCTCTTTTGTAAATAAATGTTTTTCACCACCATCACCACCATGGCAACGCCGGTGAGCACGCTCACCGCGTCATTTCGAAATGTATTAGCGCCTTGACTGTGGCATGTAGTCATGTTCTCACATGACACACATCCCATGATTACCATGTTTGTATCAGTCACATACCTTCGTCATCCATTGACGTCACGTAATACTAAAATTGACATGTGTGAAGCTAGCGAAATGGCCACGAGCGCATCACGAGTGTGGCATGTAGTCATGTTGTTACATGACACGCATGTCATGATTAACAAGTCTTTATGTCTCATATACCCAGACCGTCCGTTCGCGTCCCGTAATACCGAGTTTGGTACATGTGAAGCTGGCGAAACGGCCTAGAGCGCATCATGAGCGTATCATATAGTCATTTTGTTACATGTTAAGCGTCTCATGTTTATCATGTTGGCACCAGTATCATACCTTCGTCATCTATTCACGTCTCGTAATACCAAATTTTGTGTAATAAAGCAACTAAAACGGCCGCTGGCGCATCATGAGCGTGGCATGTAGTCATGTTTTTACATGATACGCATCTCATGATTATCAAGTTAGCACCGGTCACATACCTTGGTCATTCGTTCACGTACCGTAATACCGAATTTCGTATATGTGATGGTAACGAAAAGGCCGCGAGCGCATCATGAGCGTGGCATGTAGTCATGTTGTTGCATGACACGCATGTCATGATTTTCGTGTTAGCGTCTGTCGCTTGTGTTGCCATGCAATCATGTCACACCATACAAGTTTTGCAACATGTCTTGTGAATGAAACCACCGCAAAGGCAGCAAGACCATGAAATGTAGATCGTGACATTCATGACATACATATCTTGATTTTAATGTTACGGCTAGTCAATTATGCTCGCCATACAGTCATGTTATGCCATACCAAGTTTGGTATTACCATTATCCAAACAGCCAGGACAACTAAAATTCATCGCCGAATCGGATTCGGTGCACTTTCGGCTGCCGGAATGCTCAGTTTCAACCAAGGAGGATTAAAAAATAATCCTGTATGGTGTGAACGCGCCCTTATAGCATGCGTGTTCGCCGAGCCGATGCAGCAGTCCGGGCAAACAACAGGCCCCGCTGGCGAGGCACAATCAGGAACGGCGCGCCAAGGATCCAAAGGCCTCCGATCCGACAATAACCGACAACGGCAGGCCGAAGAAGCGACGTTGCGGGCAGAGCAGCGTCAACGTGGTAATTGCAGGAACCCGTTTTCCTGGGCCAACGCTCGCTCACTGCGGCAGTATCTGGAGCGACAATATGCGCTCTAGAGTGGAAATGCGCGACGTCTGCAACCACCTGTGGCCAGACGTTTCAGCTTTGCTGGTTGTCTATACGGAGTGCCTGGGCAGTGACCTTTTTTAAGCATATAGATGGCTCTTCTGCAACCGCATGGCAGTACTATATAATTATTGCTTTGTGCATATTAGAGACTTCTTCAGCTAAATATGGCAATCAGTTCCACTTTGCTATTGGTCTGATAAATATCTGTGGTTCCTGTGAACCGTGTTACCGACTAAGTTTTGGTATTGCGTTGATTAAAGAAAAAATAACGTTGCGTTTTTGGGCGTGTTGGTACGTCATTCTGTACATTGGTAGCGTGAAAAAAACAACACTGTCCTGTCTTTTCTGTAGATATTTTCTCATGCGCTACAGATCTACAGTGAAGCAATACTCTTGCTCTTGGGGAAAGTTCATGGTCAATCGCTAAAATTTGTTCTACTAGCTCACCTGATATTACAGATATGCCGCCAGCTCTATTACGCGTGCTTCGGTTGCGATAACTTCTTCAAATGTCACCCAAAAGGTTTGCGTCACTATAACGTGCAGCAGACATAAACATGAGAAACTGTAGTGGCTAAGATACTTGGATGCAGACCCGGAGGTCACGGGATTTAATCCCACCTGAGGCTGCCTTTTCGATCGAAGCGAAAGTACTGTAGGCCCATGTGCTTATATTTGGGTGTACATTATTATGCTCCAAGTAGTCAAAATCACCAGAGCTCTCCACTACAGCGTCGTTCATATTCATATGATAGTTTTGGGACGTTGAACCCCACATATGATACAATCCATGAATCAATCAACCAATCAATCAACAAACATGAAACTCAAACAGCGCACATCATAGTCTGTGATAGAAGAGAACCAGCCATAAAATGTGTGCGCCTTGTTTTCTTAGTCCCTAGTGATTCAGGTGCTGCCACGAACAAGGTTTCGCAAAAACAGGCCAGCTGTGTAAACTTCACTATGAACAGATTTTTTCGAATCGAATAAACGTCTGGCAGTGTATACGTATAAGGAGAAGGGTGACACGATGGTAATACAGGGAGAATCTATGAATCTTGAGAGAGCCTTTCCTGCAATGACTATAGAGATGGCTTTTGGTATATCACGTATCCCATTATTGTTGTTCTTGATGGGTCTTGTAGGAGCGCTATAGCGAAGAATAGTAAACGTATTGCGCAAGCGTGTAACGTGCCTGAGAGAGTGGATGACGCAAACGGCAGATCTCTGCAGCTCATCGGTTCGGCTGGCTTGATGTGTCCCGCGGTGCCATTCAATATTTTAGCCGAAACTGTTTCAGTGTGGTATGGTTACGGTTGCTCGCCATCTGCAGGCAACACATCCCTATCAATTTACACGTCATGTGCCCCATTTGTGCGAGCTTCTTGCCGGCACAAAGGAAGAAAAAGTAAGAATAGAGCACCGCCAGATGATCAAATGCTATTGAGATTTCATGGCGCAAGGTAGCGGATTACCTTACCTCTTATTTTTGGGGCAGAAACATTGAAGGAAACTTGTTTCTCACCCAAGCACATCTGGTTGAACACAAGAATAGGTACCACTAGGGAGCCTACAGGCGGTCATGTAGGCTTCCTAGGTACCACCTACTTGACCAATATTCATAGAACATCTTCATAGAGATATTCATAAAAGTGTATATACTTAGGAATTATATTTAGTATACAATAAATTGGAGCATAACTATATATAAAATAACGGTAAATTAACGGTTGGAATAAATAATGAAAATTAATTCAGTCTCTTGACAGATGGTGAGTTTCTGAAATCACTGGGTCACCTGGCGGAGCAGATATCAACCACACACTCCTTTCTACGCGGCCTCTGACACCCACTTCAACAGCGTGTGAAAGATAATTGTAACCCATTTATTACACCAATGTACACGAATGTCAGCGTGAGTGTGCTACTTCCGGAAACCAAAGTCAAATAATAGGATCACCTTAACCGTTTTCTGAAAACAAATTTTGTTTCTGGAACCAAAACGCCACACAACCAGCACGCCGTTTCCTCAAGCTTCTATTTAACGCATATGTAAGCGGTGCAGCCCTGTGTAATCAAAACATCAACCAGACCACGAGTCCTCCCACCATATGTCCCCGCAAGATTGGGGGAGGGGTCGAGAGGGCGAGAGGCGGGGAGTGGAAAACCAGTCCCACACATTTACACGATATAAAGGGGAGAGAGTTCTGCGATGAACCTTCGCCCCTCTGGAGGGGAACATTGCGCACGCTTATGCCCCACTCAGGAATTAAAGCAACTCTTCCAAACAGTAGAAGGAAATAGGAGAAACAACACAGACACAGATCTTAACGTGTGTTAAGCTTCACAAACAGTTGCAGGCGGGAAACCCGTTCCGGCCGTGAGCCTGTTCCTATCGCCTTGTTTTTTTTTCTGTTACTGATAGAAGCTCGCTCGAAGATGAAGACGTTAGCAAAGAGGTAGTATGGTCTTCTATAACACAAGCTCTTAGCAGTCCTGTCTCCTCCATGTAGTTATTTTGTCTATACCGCGCTACATAATTAGAGTCGCGTGAGTGACGTTGTAGTGTTGTATAACCATGAAGGTAAATACTCGGTTACGTACCTAACGAAGCCGTCCAGAAGACGTCCTTAACGAAGCCCATGCCATGGTCCCATGCGACGCACGAAGAAAAAGAATTCACTATGTTCTATATTGTTGTACGACTCCTTCACGCATCTCACTGCTTTTTATTTTTCTTATATTTCTCCATCTTTCGTACCATCTTTCCTTTTCTTCCAGCCTCTCCTGGATGTGCTGTCATAATTTCTTACTCACTGTTTTCTTTTGTTGTTGTTTAAGCACTATTCTGGCTTCGCGAGGTAAACTTCTTGCGTGAGAGCATCTTTCCGAATGCCCTGTCACCGTTATCCTGGGGCTTTGCACACAGATTTCTTCACCATCGATTACCTGACAACCGTCTTGCTTGTCGATGACGCAGATATGTTTGCGTTTGTTTCGCTTCAACGAAACTCAGCAGAGCGGACAAGCGTCAGAAACAGGCTTATCTGACAGGTAGGTACATGTAACGGTGTTCGGTGAGTAGCACTAATATGACAGTATGGACACGGAAGAGAACTTTCTCGCTGAAACGTACGTCGCTTTCTTTAGTTGCGTTTATGGGCTCACAACTATGTCGTCATTAGCTAATTGCTGGCGCTAACGACTACTTTCTCTCGCGAGTGCTATGGCTTTCCCTTGTTCACCCACTCCGGCAAAAGTAGTAGTAAATTGTAGCTCGAACAAGAAATCGCCCGAATTCATGGTGCCTTAAGCGTCATAATGGTACAGTAAATAAACTTTTATTTTTCTAATTATCTACACGAGCTGACCGGCGATTCTACTCAAGGTGGGTGGTTGCCCCCTTCCACGGGCCCTCTGGGTCTAACTGCCTTCTCGACCCTGGCGATGAGGTGTCGTTGTTTTTTCAGGTCCTAGAAGACGATTTTGGCTTCTCGTTGAAGTTTTTTATGAGGAATTCGTTTTCTTACTTGGCGCTGAAATAATTAATTGAGGGTGGATTTATATGTGCCAGACGACCGTGGCACACACGGATTAGGTGCGCCAAAGTGTCCGGTACAGAGCAGTTTGCGCACATGCATCCATCCAGCTTTGCGGAGTGCCGATTGATAAGTAATTTGTGGGTGTAAGTATTGCTTTGTGGTACTCTCTGTGTGGTGCTGTTTTCTTTGCTGAGGTCTCGGTGACGTGGTGGGTACATTTCGCTTCCCAGCCTGTTATATTCACTGATATTTGAGTACGCGACGGGCACAGTATATGCACCTGCGGACCCGGGCCAGGCGTCTCGATAATTATACGGGATGGCCCAGCAGGCGTCATAGAGAGCTTCGACACGAGCCGCTTCGTCGTTTCCCTTCTAGCCTCTCGTGCCTAGGTTTAGGGGAACAGTGCTTCGCAGCTTCAATACTCTCACAGCTTCAGTCGACACGAAACCTCTCTTTTACTTCTTGACGGCTGCTTCTCAATTAAAAAAAACATTACCTTCCCTACTCCGTGAAGGAAATCGTGAGGAAATGCGAATGTATTCCTTGCACCGAGAGTATACGGCGTAGTAATTTTAATGGGGTGTATTATTGACGAGACGAGGATTTGTACCATAACCAGTTATTTGCACATTCATCAGTCAGGGAACAGTCGAGAGCAGTGATGTCCCGTAAAAGGATTTTTGTCCCTTTTCGGGGAATTTCCACTGGTAATTTCGAGCCAAAGGAAAAAAAGAATCTTCAGGATAGAGGGAATTTTACGAATCGTTAACTTCTGCTAGGACAACCGATAATTAGCGGTCACAGTGCGCCTTCTTCTGCTGTAATCGGTTATGGCGCATGTACAACGCAAGCATAACCCTTGAGAACTGTTTCTGATATTTACGCGGAGCAATTTCTAGTTTACTATTGGTGTTAGACTTGAAGCCCACAATGTGCAGTGTTCTAACAGTATATCAAATAATAAAGTCATGCATTTGTTGTGTGGCAGTGGAGTGGCTAGTTATGATTTCAAAACTCGCCAGTACGTCAGACACGTGTAATTACAGTATGTGTGTGCGTGGATAGGGGCGTAAATTAGTACTTTTGTGCAGGGAATTAAGCTGTCCATTTCGTCAACGTTTGCAGGGGGAAATTTCTGAAGTAGGGAATTTTCATGTCTCTGAATGGGAATTGTTCGGTGTGCTACAGAACATCACTGGTCGAGTGTGAGGCGTGCGCTTCACCCCATTTATATGTACGTACGAGCGAGCGGATCGGCGGGTTGGGCGCAGGAAAAAAAGAAAGCGAACGGTGAGAGATGGAGCGTCGAAGCGCTGCACCTGTCATTGTACCTAACGGCCATGATATCAGCGTCCTATGAACACAAACGCTACACAAAAGCTAAAAGCACAAACGCTACAGAAGCATTTTGAACGCACTGCATTGTCTCTAAATGGGAATCGTTCGGTGTACTACAGAACATCACTGGTCGAGTGTGAGGCGTGCGCTTCACCCCATTTATATGTACGTACGAGCGAGCGGATCGGAGGGCTGGGCGCAGGAAAAAAAGAAAGCGAATGGTGAGAGATGGAGCGTCGAAGCGCTGCACCTGTCATTGTACCTGACGGCCATGATATCAGCGTCCTATGAACACAAACGCTACACAAAAGCTAAAAGCACAAACGCTACAGAAGCATTTTAAACGCACTGCATTGTCTCTGAATGGGAATTGTTCGGTGTACTACAGAACATCACTGGTCGAGTGTGAGGCGCGCGCTTCACTCCGTTTATATGTACGTACGAACGAGCGGATCGGAGGATTGGGCGCAGGAAAGAAAGAAAGCGAACGGTGAAAGATGGAGCGTCGAAGCGCTGCACCTGTCATTGTACCTGACGGCCATGATATCAGCGTCCTATGAACACAAACGCTACACAAAAGCTAAAAGCACAAACGCTACAGAAGTATTTTAAACGCACTGCATTGAGGTGATGAAGTCACGTTCAAGTCAAGGAGGTAGAGGCTCCGGTTGCTAGGGGCGAGGATAAGCGTGCGCGCCCGCATGTTGTGCTGACAGCTGCCGACGCCGAAGCGTAACATGGTGAGGGCTCCGGTTGCTAGGGACAACATAGTGAGAGCTCCGGTTGCTAGGGACGCGTGCGCCCGCCTCTTTTGCTACAGGATACGGCGGTTGACGGATCCCGATGGACGCCTGACATAGCCCGAATAAGTAATGCATTCGAATTTAAAATACGACATCTGCCTTCACGGCCCGTGGCCATTGTTAGGATGGTCGCCAGCTCTTTTGTGGGGCTGAAGCTTTCGATAACAGCTATTTTAAATGGATCTCTACGTATTTCCTGATGTAGGTGCTTCTTCCCGGATATTTGGCAGTGTCCTGTTATCGGCGTGCGGATATCACCAACGTCTTCGCCCTATAGTATTCGCTCAGCCTTGTCTTTGTATCTTTTTACACACCGGTACATACTGCGCGTGATTGGTACCATGCTGTGAATTGATTCATTAAGGGTCTTTAGAACAATTCTTTCTTTTCGGTACGTCGTGGCTGTAAAAGCTTCGTCGCCGCCACCTAGCTATTGAACAATGATATTCAAGAGAAGCGTTAGCGTTAGTCTCCTGAATTATATCTCACACGCTTTTCGGATACATTTTCTCATGTCCTATGTACACCTATGTTGAATATTCACCCATTCGAAGCTGAGGGTGGGATTCCAAGGGGGATATTCAAAGTCTTGCATACCAGAATGTTACACTCATTGACCACTGAATTTTTAAGCGGGAGATAGGGCAAAGCTTCAGTCACGCGACGTGTCAGAAGCGCTTGCATCACGTGTAGCGTGTGTCAGTCTGTATTTCCGCCTAAGAGCCCGCGACTCTACTGAAGATATGTTTGAACTGTTTCACACCTGTATTTGTCGATGTATTGCTACAGGACTCGGAAGTTTCACAGGGAAAGCTGTTATGATGTTACAACAAGGATAGCGTGTGCCGTAGTTGTCCACCGCAGCAGCGTCCGTAAAGACACGGGCACCAAATGAGGAAAAAACTCAGGGTAAACAAAAAAAGAAGGACACAATGAGATTCCGTGTCTTCTATGTACCAGTCCGGTGTTCTACCACTGAGCACCACCGGTTATTTTTTAGCACTACTTGACAGGTGTAGTAGTTGTTCTGGCATGTTTGTTGTGTATTTTAATACATTTATCGTGTCCCCCCTTGTGCCAAGTTAAACTGGGAACGAAATCACTGCATATCTACGGAGTGAATGATGATGATTGGGGCGGAGCGTCCATTTATCCATTCGTCTGGGGGGACTACAAAATTTTTCACTTAATTCTTCATCGTCGTCAGCCACAGCAGAAAAAATTGGACGAGCTTCATTGAAGTTGTACAGTGGGTACTACGCTTCTCCGAAGAATGACGAAGAATGGCACAGTAAATGTCTGCCTATTACACGATGATATATAACATAGTGGGTACCCTGCTAGTATGCTGGTAGCAGCTACCCGAAGTGCGTTTAAAAAAGGCCTGAAATACCACTCTTATAGCTGTCACTCTGACAGTGCTGTGCGTTCCGCGGGGCCTGGTGGTTGTTTTATTTTGTTGTAGTGATACAGAACTATCGATAAATGAACTATCAATAATATCAAAAGTTTCTTTCGCACTATCAATAGTGGACAAACATTTTGTACAATAGGTATACGTACGGACACAAAATGTAGATGTTTTGTTATGTATATGTTGACGAATATATGCGAAAATATATTGGTATAAATGTGTTTATGTATTTTATGTAAGCGTCTACATTTTTATTGAGAATTTGGGGGTCTGTATGGGAGAGGACGCGATAAAATACACAAGATGAAAAATTAAGTACTGAGGGTGACCTATCAGGAGGCTCAAGCCAATTGATGCCGGCCCACACAGTGATACAGAAGAGAGTGGAGCGAAGAACATGGAAAGATTTTAAAGAAAAGACAAGGAAGACGGGTCATGTAGCTTGAAAATGGAAAATTTCAGCCAAGATTAAAAAAAATAGAGCGAACAAACTTTAGTTGCAACAAGAAATTGTAAGTGATGAAAGAGCCCGAATAGTTGTGGATTAGGTTAGATAATTTTGTACATTATATCGCTCAGTCTTCACTCGTTTCTAACGAGGTGACTGAAAATGGTGGGGGCACTTTCTACATTACTTTTTGTTTTTGTCTCTTTTTTCTTCTTCAAATATAGCATTTGACTGTTGCCCCATTCATTTTATTATTTAATAGCCTGGAATACTTCGGTGCAGCAGGCAGGACATTGTTTGTTAGTTTATTTCATTATTTTAAAAGCAAATTTTGCCCACACAACCCTGTCAGTGTGAAGAAACTATCAATAATGGTATACTTCTAACAATACTTCTAACAAGCAATACTTCTAACAGTACCATTAAATTTCACTTTCCAATGATTATATGGAAAGTGAAATCAATGGTACTGTTACAAGTATTGCAGCCGATAATGTAATCAATAGTGATTTGAATAGGTACGCTATTGTTAGACGGTGATATTGCCAAACCGTTTTTATTATATCAGCAGTACCCAGTTCGTCCAATTTATGCGCATTCTTCTGGCAAAATTAATGATTGCTGCAATAAGAATGCTATATTATGTTCATAAATCAGTTCATGCAAAGAAGTAACCAGTTACACCTTTAATATAAAAAACTCTGTTTTTGACATTCTTATCTATAAAATTACGCAATTCCTTATAAGTTGAAGCTTTCACATTTTACAATAAAAAAAAATTGGCAGATCCCACGTACAGTGGGTATCGATGATCTACGAAGCACGAATGAGGAAGGTTGATATGCCACTTTAAAATCAGAAAAACGTTACGAGGTGGAAGTCAATTATGCCGCACATGACTTCTATGACCAGATTATCATATTTGAACGAGTTAGTTACCTTCGTATTCTGTTCACGTCACCTGATACCAAATTTGGTATATGAGGAGCTAGCGAAAGGGCTGCGAACGTGCCATGAGCGTATCATGTAGTAAAGTTTTACATGACGCATGTGTCATGATTATCTTGTTTGCACCAGTAACACTTCCCGTAATACCAAATCTCGTATATGTGGAGCTGGCGAAACGGCCGCGAGTGCATCAAGGAGGGCCCAATATACTCGGACGTTACGTTGACGAGCGCGCAGGCTGGGCGCAGCCACGCTACACTATAAAAATGCGAGCACCGGCACAACCAGCGTCCGGCGGCGTGATCCAGCGGCAACCGGCGCGAATTGCGACATGCTGCAGTTCGCGGTGACTACGTTACCCAGATATCACCACGTCTGCCTCTCTTCGTGACGTAGGGACGCCGGCCGGGCTCAAACGCGCATGCGTGTATTGGCAACTTGAGCATGGCATGTAGTGATGTTCTTACAGGACATGCTTGTCATGATTATCACGTTTGCACCAGTCACACACCATCATCTAGTCACGTTACGTAATACCACATTTGGCATATGTGAAGCTAGCAAAACGGCCGCGAGTACATTATAAGTGTGGCATGTAGTCATATTGTTACATGACCCGTATGTCATGATTATCATGATTCAACGTTTCATTTACCTGTGTCGTCTGTTCGCGCCACGTAATACCGAATTAAAACATGTCAATCTAGCAAAACGGCCGCGAGCGCTACATGAGCGTACCGTGTAGTAATGTTGTTACATGACAAGCATCTCATGATTAGGGTGTTTGCACCAGTCACATACCTTCGTCGTTCACTCACGTCCCTTAATACCAAATATGGTATATGCAAAGCTAGCGAAAGACCACGAGCGCATTCGGAGTGTGGCATGTAGTCATGTTATTACATGACACAGATGCCGTGATATTTATGTAAGGGTCTGTCGTTTGCGTTCGCCATACAATCATGTCATACCACACTAGTATAGCAACTTGTCATGTTAAGGAAACCACCGCAAGAGCATCAAGACCACGGAATTTAAATCATGACATTATTGACAAAAATATCCTGATTTTCATGTTGTGACTAGTCTCTTATGCTCGTCACATAGTCATGCCGTACACTACCAAGTTTGGTATCGATACCATTACCGGAACAGCCAGGAGAGCTAAAAGTCGTAAGCGGCAAGATAGATAAAAAAACGGCCAAGCATTTCCCCGAGGGTGAACATGGTTAAGGGCGAATGCACGGGGTGATGCTATGAGGGGTATTTATTAATTCGCACTATTATATTTATTAATCACACTATGGTGTCTTTATGGTGTAATGGTTCCTGAGAATCTGGGAGACTGACAGAGAAGGCGGGCGCGCGAGAGAGAGGGGTGCGCGCGCAGCTGCAGCGAGCGAGGAGAGCGGAGGAGCGAGTGAAGGGGGAGGGGGTATAAGGAGCGTTACTGACACCGATATCAGCGTCGCGTCCGTGGCTTATTCGGTAGAGCGTCGCGCTGCGGCCCGCCACGTCCTCTTTCTTTTGAAGATAGAGAGAAGAGTGCAGACGCCGCCGACGGTGGTGGATGGTTTGGGGTCGCTTATAAAGTGTATTCACACTTAATAGATACGTTCAATGTCGCGGAAGTTTGCTAAGAAATGTTTCACATTTAAAACTGAACTTTTATTAATTATTTAGCAACCACAAGGTACAAGGTGTAATAAAAGTTTGAAGCCAGGCAATGCCGCCTCATCTAAAGTTCCCCCTTCTGCTAAATATGAACAGTTGAGCCTAATTATGTGCCAGCAAACTATAGTGGTGAAAAAACGCAAGTATGTGAACTTTGCTGCCCTTCTGGCTCTTTGTCCGGGCCCATCATATACTACCAAACTAACAAAGCTTATGCTAGAGTGAGTTCACGCAGTTTATTTTGAATTATCAATGGCACTATTAAACTTACTACCGGTAGCGCCGTGTATTGTTTTCTGTAGGATAATTTGTAGGAGAATTGTGTAGGAGCTTTCTGTAGGAGAATTGAACTGATTAGATTAGACTGGGTTGAAGGAAAGGGTTTAGTCTACTCGTAATCCACCATGCCTTCACAAGTCCGAGCATTGTCCTCCAGTTGTGCGAGACAGGCTTGCCCTTGCAACCACGACGAATAACACAAGTACCACGCCGATAGACTTAAATGACGAAAGCCGACTTCATGGTAGAGAAGACGTAGACGAACAGTATCCCGCTGGTGTTTCGTTTTTCAATGGGACCAGTGGCGAGAGCCGGTCGCTTTAGTTCTGCATTACGTGATACCCAACGAACGAAAGCTGGAAAATTCAAAGTCGACACGCGACCCAACGTTGTAGGCGTCACAGCACCGAGAACACAGATACACGATAATAAAGTTCAAATAACTGCGTCAGCCATAAAAGGTGTCTCGGTTTAAATTTATACGGATACAGCAAGAGTAGAGAGAAAAGTCTCGTCGACAGGCGGTGACACAAAACATAAACGGAAAACAACAGTCACGGCACACGTGTCTTCGAGGTCATGCAACGGCTTGGTCAAGCCGAGGCTGGTGCACCCCACCGAGGGAGGAAAGCACTGCAACGAAATACGATCTTGTGAGTTATGAAGTCGTTTACTTGGATAGCATGACGGAGGAGAAAGAGATGAAGTCGAAGTCAAGCGTTGGAAGCTACCCGATGCACAGAGGGAGTTTGGAACTGCTGAGACCACGAACTCAGTAATTTCTTTCCTTCTCGCTCCCTCTCTCTCGTTCTCCTCCTTGATCGAGCCTACGTACTTACCGACTGACTCCGGGAGAGCAAAATCCAGCCCTTTCCCTGTTTTCTTCAAAGAACTCTAGTTTGATTCCCTTCTACACAGGTGCATGTCTGTTCTTGTTGGCGTGTTCACCTATTTACTCAGTTTTCTCACAGACGCCCGTTAAAAATTGCCTGTTAAGAGCCTGTGATGTACACCACGCACCCTCCTTCTCACGATCGCGTTTTCCCGCGTTACGTCTGCGAACGCTCTACATTTTTTCCGAGAACCCTTCTCTATCTTAATTCCCTACTTTACACGCTTCGGTTCTCTTTTCTCCCCAAAGATACTCCTTTCCTTGCTTATCGTGCTCGCCTCAGGCGGAGTCGTTTGCTTTTCGCTAAGAATACTTCGGTGCGGGCAGAGCCGGCAGGCACATGTCCTTCACCGCCAGTTGTGTTATGCGAGAACGCTTTGGACTTGGAGCCTCGTGTGTATACAAGCAAGGCCACAAGAGACAAACTGCGGTTCAGGTTGCTTTCTTTGTAAAAATAAAGAGTGCCTGCAGGCAACACGGGCAGCTAATATAGAGGGCAAGACGCAGCGAAATCTGACCTTGCTTGTGTCCCTGAGGGAGAGACCGAAAGAAAAGCAGGGAAGAAAAGTAATAGTCACTTGTCTGCCAGTAAGCGCCAGGAAAATAGAATAATAAAGAAAACTGAAAACATCCTGCGTCATCGGAAAAAGAAGAGTTGGAAAAGCCAGTTTGTCATCCTCAAAAATAACGCACAGAGTCGTGGTGTCATATGAGGATTATTTTTCTAGCGTATTTTGCTTCACTTTTACACTATATTTTTCTTCTAGGCAGCTTGGTCGCGTAGAATAATTTTGTGCTTTCCGTTCTCCGTGGCTCGCTGCCCGCGAAGTGATTTAGTGTTCCGGTGTCAGAACAACACCGTTATCCCAAAACGTGTCTATGTAATAAAGCAGCCAGTTTTTCTTTGTTTTCTGTTTTTGTGCATCTGCACAGTAAGTGTAAATCTCAACACTAGGGGTGACCACATGATTGCGAAAGAGACAAGGCTTTTCCTTTCGTAACGTCGGCACCGCATTGTTCGCGCCACGTGCGGGAATCTTGTGTACCAATTTCATGGGGCTGTATATTGCGTTGCACTTGGCTATGGCGTTTGGGGCTCTCCGCAAAAAAATTACGTATTAGCGATACTTTCTGCGTGGCTCATCGCCAGAGCGCATTCAAGGCGCCTAGTAGTCCGTAGCAGGAAAAAATAACATCGAGTAGAGGCTGCTTAGTTTTGCTAAGCGGGTAAAAGGCAACTTTGTCCGATTTCACAACGGCTGGCACACTTTTTTTTTTACTCGAACGATTTGTGTCCTTCTTTTGTCGTTGGCCTGCCTAACCGTAGCAGTCCCTTGTAGAGCGAAGTAAAAACATAGTTTTTACTTCGCTCTACAAGGGACTGCTACGGTTAGGGACTGCTACAAGGGCCCCCTGCTACAAGGGCCCCCTGCTTGTGCACAGGGTTGCTGTTGGACATGTCATGCTTAGCACAATAGACCTCTACCAGAGTACGTCACAGCGTGACATCACCGGTGCACGTGCAAGGGGGTGGTTGGGAAAACACACCTGCCGGTGGCTGAGTGGGGTACAGTCGCTCGGTGCTTGGGGCTAGTTTTTTTTCTTTTTGAAAGCCTAATCTTCATCCAACAGTGGCAACATTAGCTGTGTTTTGTGTCAGAGAACATGTAGGTGTGTGGTAAAGTGCGTGATGAAATGTTCGCCACGCTGGCTGGCTGTTTATTTCGGAGAAGTGAACACACGTGGCGGCCGGTGCGAGGAACAGTGGCATCGTCTTCGAAAATGTGCAGTGTTGACGGTGGCATGTAGTGTACTTCGGCTAGCATCGACAATATTGGTTCACCTTTACGGACGGTGAAACTGAGAATTTTGTGCGTGGTGTGTGCAGTGTGAGTAACGCGATGCGTCCTGTTTGAGAAAGCACTGGTATTCGTTGTGGGCCGGTTTCAGTAACCGGTTGTCGATGGAACTTAAGGATTTGACAATTCAATCAAGGTAAAAATGCATTTCACGTGATCATCTGCGAGTGGGTTCATCTCAGCGTATGCACGGCTTTCAGGAAACTAAAAGTGCATAACATCCGGGTGATGTGTACGACTACACATGATCTACGACCATGTTCTAGCGTTGGCGAACCTGCATATACGCTTCAACACGGTTTTCACTCGTACCATCGGATACCTGATACGTGTTAATGAAAGCAGCGGAAATATTCGTTTCTTATCTACTTTCTATTTGTACGGCTCGATTCTTATGAACTGACAATGAGCATTATAAGTCTGTGTATTAGACGTAAATGAGCAATATAGGTAGGAAAACACGTTGTAGGGGTTAAATGTACCAAGCTAACTGTGCCAGTTAATAATAATAATAATAATAATAATAATAATAATAATAATAATAATAATAATAATAATAATAATAATAATAATAATAATAATAATAATAATAATAATAATAATATTAATAATAATAATATTATTATTATTATTATTATTATTATTATTATTATTATTATTATTATTATTATTATTATTATTATTATTATTATTATTATTATTATTATTATTATTATTATTATTATTATTATTAAGTTGTCGTGCTTTATGTTACATGAATTTTCACCGGGTTATTGAGAAACGCAGAGGTGGACTTTCACTTCAATTTTTATGAGGATATGTTGACCTCCCTCTAACGCATAGTAACAAGTGTTTCTTTTTTTTCATTTATCTCCGATCAGACTATTGTGCAATGAGTGAGATTCTTATGCGTGGCGTCGCGCACGGCAGCTCGAAACCATGCTGCCATCAGTGCTGTACCTCGTTCAAAACCGCATTTCACATGCCTCGATGAAAAATGAACAAGTTTACATCCATGCCATCCAAGCATTTCTCAGAATGTCAGGCACCATGTACATTCAAAACGTTTGCTTTCGCAAAAGATCAGATTTTTTTTTTATGGCTGCCATCTACGTGGGTGAAGCCCACTGCGTGCTAGTCGCGTCTCTCAGTACTCTAAAGTTTCTCCAGCCATCCATCTATGACAAGTAAATTTCCCCACTATGAGCAGTAACCCTTCCGCGACCCCCTTCTTTCAAATAGCTGTGACTTAAAAAGATAGCAATGTAGAAATTTCTGTCTAGGGAATGCAGACACGCAGCTCTGCTATGCACATAGATGCCTCCGGCGGAACTTTTTTGCTAACCAGCACCTTTTCCGAGAGACGGTAGAGTGCGTGGTGTGCCCGCAGTGACGTCATAATGTCTACAAACAAGGAGAGGTCTATTGATAGGATAGTAGGCTAGAACCAGGCAGCATCTGTACTAAGAAAAAGTAGTTAAACTTAAAAGTATTTTCAGTTATCCAGTGACCGTCGCCACTGCAGTGCCGTGAACCCAGTTGTTATTGTCAATATTGCCGTTATTGTCTTCTAATGCTTTAATTGCTGCAAGCATACCCGGATTCTCAATTATTATTCTTTCGAGGGTGTTAAATTAGTCGTTGAGGTATGACTGTCGTTGTTCATGTTATCGGTTTGATTTGAATACTGTTTTTAAGAGTGTTACTGATATTTTGTCGTATTCATAATTGGGAAGGTTGAGATGTTTTGATAGAGGTAGACTTGGGGCTGATTTCGCATGGGCTCTCACGTAATAGAGTACCTTGTCCTCTGATTCGTTAAACACTTTTTAGGAGCGAAGCTCCTCATGGCTGGGGTCGAACGATTCCTGTATGTAGTAGCCACCTCTCGATTTTAAATGCGAAGTATTCTTAGCAAACTTCGGCGATTTGAGCATATCTATCTATCTATCTATCTATCTATCTATCTATCTATCTATCTATCTATCTATCTATCTATCTATCTATCTATCTATCTAGCCGCCTACGACTTTGAGCTCTCCTGGCCGTTTCCTAATGGTATCGATACCAAACTTGGTGTAGCATAACATGACTGTATGAAGAACATATTTGACTAGTCATAACATAAAAATCATGGCATGTATGTCATGAATCTTATGTTTTACATTTCATCGTCCTGCAGCGCTTGCGGTGATTTCGTTCACGTGGCTTGTTGCAAAACTGGTATGGTATGGCATACTTGCGTGGCGAACACAAGCAACAGACCCTAACATGAAAATTATGATATGCGTGCCATGTAACAACATGACTACGTACCACGCTCATGATGTGCTCGCGGCCATTTAGCTAGCGTGTTTGCGAGTTTCGTATTACAGTAAGTGAATGGATGACGAATTGACTGGTGCAAACATGATAAACATGAGATGCGTGTCATGTAACAACATGACTACTTGCCACGCTCATGATGCGCCGGTGGCCGTTTCGTTAGCTTCACTTATACCAAACTTGGTATTACAGGACGTGAATGGATGGCGAAGGTGTGATACTGGTGCAAACATGATAAACACGAGATGCGTGTCATGTAACAACATTACGTGCTACGCTCATGATGCCCTCGTGGCCATTGCGCTAGCTTCCCATGTACCAAACAAGATATTACGTGACGCGAGCAGAAGACATAGGTAAATGACACATCCAAACATGATAAGGACATGCGTGTCATGTAACACCACGACTACATGCCACACTAATGATGCGCTCGCGGCCGTTTCGCTAGCTTCACATATGCCAAATTCGGTATTACTGGACGCCAATGGATGACATAGGTATGTGTGTGGTGCGAACATGATAATCATGAGATACATGCCATGTGACAACATGACTACATGCCACAGTCAAGGCGCCAATACATATCGACGTGAAGCGGTGCGCGTGCTCAGCGGCATTCATTTCGTCGCGTCACGCCGGCGTTTGCACCTAAGGCGCCGGTCTTGCCATATACTAGCAGGGGCGCACCGCGCTGCGTTGCTATGACGCATGCGTGTTTCAGCGCGTCCGGCGTCCTTCGTAACGAAAAGAGGGAGGCGCAGTGTTGTCTGGGTAACGCAATAGCCCGAAATGCAGCATGTGAAATTTCGCGCCGGTTACCGTCGGGCCGCGCCAATGGACACTGGTCACACCTGGCGTCGGACTATAGTGTGCTCGCGTTTCACCAGCGTCGCTGTGCCCACCGTGCGGGCGCGTTAACGCTACTTTGGAGTATATTGGGCTCTTCATGGTGTGCTCGCGGTCGTTTTGCTAGTTCCAGATATGCCAAATTTGGTGTTACGTGACGTCAATGGATGACGAAATTTATGATTTGTGCAAACATGATAATCCGACACGCGTGTCATGTAAGAAAAAGAGATCCTACCACTCTCCTAGCGTGCTCGCGACCGTTTCGCTAGCTTAACGTATACTAAATTTGGTACCACGTGACGTGAATAGATGACGAAGGTAAACGACATATCCGAACATGATAATCATGACAAGAAAGTCATGTACGACATCGTTTATCTCCACCTCGTAACTTTGTGCTGATTTTAAAGTGACATATGAATATTTATCATTCGTGCTTCACATATCATCGATTCCCATTGTACGTGGGATCTGCTTTTTTTCTTTCTGCTGTATGGCTTCATGAGGTTGATCATCTTCTGAAACTTAATTCGTTAGCTACGAAAATGAATTAAGAAATTAGTGCTTGTTATATACATTTTTTCGCAATTTCTATTCTTTTTCTTCATTCACCATAGCCGAGTGAAACCGCCCTTGCGGTGTTAACCGAATTCATGTGAATTATATCCTTGACAAGTACACCTACTTTCTGTTTTTTTTAATTCCCCTGATGATAATTTTATTCTATTACCATTTGGATTACCTACTTATTCACTCTTGCCTTTAGTAGCTGTCCTACATGGAGCACTTCACGCCATACGGTAGCTAATGAATAAACAACTTTGAAGGAAGGAAGGAAAATAGAGGGAAAAGAAAGGCAAGGAGGTTAACCAGCCTATAGGCAGCCGGTTTGCTACCCTGCGCATGGGAGAGGGATGGGGGAGATGAAAGAGAGCAGAGAGGGAAGATAGAAACAGCACAATCGGCAGCACATGCGCGCACACTCAGTCATAGTCCAGTCTTGTCTTTTGCGGTGTGTGACATTGCTGTTACAGTCGCTTGTTCAAGTCGGTGTCGCGTAGGAATGTCAACAGAGCTTTTGTTGCCTTCTGTTGCAGTGTCTTCTCTCGGGCACTTGACAGAATACTGTCCACAGACATTTGTCTGTTGTCGATGCGCGCAAAAGCAGACGCCAGTGACTGTCTGTGGATTTCATACAATGGACAGTCACACAGGATGTGGTGTAGCGTCTCTTCGCAATGACAGGCATCACAGAGAGCGTTGTCGGCCATTCCTATGACAAAGAAGTAAGATTTTGTAAATGCCACTCCTAGCCATACGCGATGAAGTAGGGTGGCTTCTCTTCGGTCGAGTCCAGGGGGCATGCGGAGAGCCATCAAAGAGGACAGGTGGTGATGACGATTCGTATCGATGCTTGGTGGGCACCATAGTGAAAACGTGATTTCACGCGCAAGTCGTCGAAGATTACTGGCAGCATCAGTCCTCGAAAGTGGTATGGCTTCTTCTCATGTTCCTTCAAGGGCTGCCCACGCGGCAGTATCGGCATGTTCGTTCCCTATGATGCCGCAATGACTTGGCAGCCATTGAAGCGTCACATGATGCCCTTTCTCGAGTAAAGTGTGGAGAAGGCATCGAATTTCGAAAACAAGCTGTTCGTACGGGCCGCGACGCAGTGCTGAGAGCACAGATTGTAGGGCAGCCCTTGAGTCGCTGAAAATCGACCATTGTTGCGGTGGTTCCCGATTGACCACACAAAGTGCAGCGCGCAAAGCGGCTAGTTCCGCTGCTGTAGATGCCGTGGAGTGGTCAGTCCTAAAGCTGATGGTAACACCTCTTGCTGGGATAACTACTGCCCCTGACGAACACTGGTGGTTCGTGGAACCATCAGTGTATACATGTATGCTGTCTGAATATTTCTCGTGCAAAAGAAGAAGAGACAGTTGTTTCAGCACGGGCGACGAAAACTCAGATTTCCTCTGGATCCCTGGTACACTAAGATGCACTGTGGGTCGAATAAGACACCAAGGTGATATGGATGGTTGAGATGCATGAGTGAAGCCCGAGGGAAGTTTATTGTTGTATTTCACGATAATTTTGGCGAACGATGCTTGGCGCCTCTCTGAAGGCAACAGTGCAAGGTGATGGCCGGGGGCACGTGCGAAGTGTCGGATGTGCGTTCTCAGGACTTCTACAACAATGTGAGTTTGTATCGGATAGTCACCAGCAATTGCAATTGTTGCTTCTGTTGACGTACATCTGGGCAGACCGAGGCACACTCTCAGCGCTTGGGCTTGTACTGCCTGTAAAACACGAACATTGGTCTTGCAGGTTATTGCTAAGCACAGGCAAGCTATATCTGAGGAAACCGAGAAACAGGGCCCTGTAGAGCTCCATCATTGCGTCTACTGACATCCCCCACGTCTTTCCTGCCAGGAACTTGAACAGTTGAGAAATAGTGGTCAGGCGCTTCTTCATATAGGTCACATGCAGACTCCAACATCGGTTCCTATCAATAATGATGCCCAGAAACCGGTGGGTTTTGGCGTAAGAAATCGATCGCCCGCAGATTGAAATGACATAAGGGGTCATTGCTTTGCGAGTGAAAGCCACCAGCGCGCATTTTTCTGGTGATATGCTGAGACCTTGTTTGAACAAGTAGTTGGCAATCATAGTTGCTGCTTTTTGAAGCCGGGAACGTATCTGAGGACGTGTAACTGCCGATGTCCAGACACAGATGTCGTCTGCGTATATTGATATTTTAATGGTGCTTGGCAAGTATTCAGCAAGGCCAATTAGTGCAAGATTGAATAGCGTCGGGCTAAGAACTCCGCCCTGAGGAACACCCCTGGAAGTATAGCGTCGCGTAGTTGGGCCATCTTCTGTTAACACAAAGAATGATCTTGCAGCCAGGTAACTCAAAATCCACCGAAAGACTCGACCACCAAGGCCAACCGCCGCAAGAGCACCCAAAATGGCTTCATGTAGTACATTATCATAAGCGCCTTTCACATCTAGAAACAAAGCTGCAGATCGTCGCTTACGGGATCTTTCGTGCTGAACGTACGAAACTAGATCAACGACATTGTTAATAGAAGAGCGGTCGCGTCGGAAACCAGCCATTTAATTCGGATAAATCTTGTAGTATTCAAGATACCATTCCAGGCGGCCTAGTATCATCCGTTCCATTATCTTCCCTACGCAGCTGGCCAGTGCTATTGGGCGGTATGAGGTTAGTTCGAGTGGGGATTTGCCATGCTTCAAGATGGGTAACAAGCGGCTTACTTTCCAGTCATCAGGAACATTGCCATCCTGCCACGAGATGTTGTAGAGGCTCAGCAGTTCTCTCCTTGCACCTTCCCCAAGGTTGCACAAGGCTCGGTGCGGAATACCATCTGGGCCCGGAGAAGTTGAACGCCTGCAGAGAGCTAGTGCCGCCTCGAGCTCCTCCATTGTAAAAAGGAGGTCCATGTGGTAGTCACGGGAACGGGGGACGTCACCTCTCACTGGAGAATCTGGACGAGTGGCTTGGTTGGCGATCTGCGCACAGAAGTCTTCTGCGACATCGATGTCTTGCGTCCTTTGAAATAGCGCGAGCGCTTTGAATGGAAAGCGCTGTTCCGTAGGGTGACGCAGACCTTGCACCGTTTTCCAAATGTGTGAGAGTGGCTTGCGAGGGTCTAGTGACTGGCAAAACGTTGTCCATCATTCCGACGCTAATCTATTCATGCGACGCTGAATATTCTTTTGCATCCTCCTGGCTGCCCTAAGATCGTGAATTGATTTTGTACGCCGATACCGGCGCTCCGCCCGGCGTCGCAGTGCTCGGAGTCGCTCCAACTCTATATCAAAGTCGTTTCGTGTGGAAGATATCGTCACCGTGCGAGTGGCGTTTTGCATTGTGCTCTTAATTGTTTCCTCTAACCCAGATCGCAGGCCATCACTGCAAGCATCTTCCATGTCAGATTTGAAGTTGGTCCATTGGACTGCTCGAATGGTCGTCCGTGGACCATAACTAGACAAGCCTTTGGTGTTAAGGTAGATTGGAATGTGATCACTTCCTCGTGTCTCAACATCTGGAAACCACTTGACGTATCTCGCGAGGGAGTTGGAGACAAAAGCAAGGTCGAGACAGCTGCCGTATGTCACCCCTCGAAGAAAAGTGAGGCTGCCGTCGTTCAGGAGAGTAAGGAGAGTTAAAACTTTGAATCTTCCATATGCCTCACCTAGCCAACTCTGACATTGATTTTATGGGACGCCGGCTTTCAAGCTTATCTCGAAGTACTGCATCTTTCCCTCTTCCAATCTCGAGCGTGTAATTACGGAGCTTTCCAGAGGACTCTCGTAAAGGCATCCGTCACTTGTGAGCTACAACGCCTTCTTTCTTGTTTCTATTGCAGAGGTTGCTCCGGAGTTTCATTCTGCCACGAGGGTGCAGATGAACGGGAAAGCAATAACGTCAAAAGTTCATCTATGCCGGAGAAAGTATAGGCCACAATCTATCGCCTACCCCCGCTACACTATTTTCGCGCTGAAAGTTTTCCAAAACACAGGAACGGGTTTCGAAGGTCACGAGCCTACATGCCCGTGCAGTAACAATGGCACCAGTCAAAGAGTTCACCTTTGTCCGCCGCGGTGAAGCAGTGGTTATGGTCTAAATTGCTGACCCAAAGGTTGTGGGTTCGATCACGGCAGCAGCGGTCACGTGTCGACGGAGACGAAATGCCAGAAGCCCGCGGGCTGCTTAAGGTCCGCGCGCATGAAGGAACACCAGATGATAAAATTTCTGAAACGTTCCGGTATGTAAGCCATTTCTCGTAAAGATATCGTGGTTTTGGGACGTAAAACCTTCGATAATATTATTATTCCCCTTTCTTTCTATTTGCGTTCTTGTTTTGTTTCTCTGTAGCCAGGTTCGAGCAGAAAAAAAAGTGCTTGCTGTTGTGCGAAAGGGCATGGGATGCTTTTAGGGAAACGCGTCGTGCATACGGTAACACGCTGGGGAACTGATGGTGGTGGTAAACGGGTGGCCGGAAACTCAGGCGCGTCGAAGTCTTCGTAAGCCCCAAAAGTAAACATGCATATTAATGAACCACGGTGCCCTTGATTCCTAACACGCGACGAGCGTACACGTTTCTCTCTCTTTGCTCTTCTTCTTCTTCTTCTTCTCTGTCTCTCTCTTTTTCTGCGAATAACATAAACGCCACGCCACCTCCGTCGATTCATTTATTCACGATGCGGCACGTCGTTACTTACCCCAAGCTCACGGTCACTGTCGGCCATGTACCATGCATAGCGATGCATGAGCAGGGCTGCTAATTGAAACGAACGCTGCAACTCTCATTTCCCTCAAGCCTTCGTTCCCCATGCTAGCACTCTTTATATGAAGCCAGCATGAAGACAAACCGAGGTTGATTAACTAGAAATAAGAGTCATTAGGAAAACCATTCACAGTGTTTCGTTCAGTGTTTCTTTTTTCGATCGTTCTTTTCCTCTTCTGTCTGAGCCGGAGATACGCCATATTTACTTTTTTACCCTCCTCCTCTACATTTCTTCTTCGGAACGTGAAAAAGCGTTCTCTTTTCAGTCGTCGGCAGGCATCACTCAGGTATACATGACTCCGTCGTTGTCTTTTAGTACGCCCTTCCACGTGGGCGGCGCTAAAAATTGACACAAAAGAAAGAGCATCGCCCTAACGAATGCCGCTGTCAGTCTCGATTTCAAGCTTTGGTATGTGAACCCTAATAAGAAACATTATAAAACGCCCGCTTCAAGGGATAAGAAAACAAGCGCGTGACCATCCATCGACAAATTATATCTATATGGCGGCCTTCTTATCAGATTGATTTATATGTGGAGTTTAACGTCCCAAAACCACCATATGATTATGAGAGACGCCATAGTGGAGGGCTCCGGTAATTTCGACCACCTGAGGTTCTTTAACGTGCACCCAAATCTGAGCACACGGACCTAAAACATTTCCGCCTCCATCGGAAATGCAGCCGCTGCAGCCGCGATTCGATCTGGCGACCTGCGCGCCTTCTTATTAGAAACCGCGATGCTGTCACTGCGCGTAGCTCGCGAGCGTCGATATCACGAAACATGAGCGTGTCGTTGTAATCTCGGGGTAGACGCCATCCCCCCTGACACTTCCGGAACCATGAGAGGCCACCTATTTTTGTGATGCACGGACGGCTGCAATGAGACGTTAGTTGCGCCGTGGCGACGATAGAAACCAGATGTCGGCAGGACAAGACTGACCCCTTCCTACCCACTGGCACAATGTAGGCGCCACTAAAACGTTGCCGATTAGCTATTCGGTGAGTGATTGCAAGGATGATGCGAACAATTCCGCTGGAACAACTATCGTTTAGCCTTCCTCCCGATTTCTGCTTTACAAACTGGCGCTATGGCCCTCTGGCAATGGTTTACGTTCACCTACTAGTATACTTATAAGCTCAAAGTGTTGGAAAGATAATAACTAAGCGCAGCATTACGTATTCACTTTTCACCTTCATGTTTGTTTTATATTATAGCAGTGCTTTGTAGTAACAAAGGTACTCTGCCTGTTTAAACACCTATTTAGTCGCAGTCTTCATATTCAACAGATATTAGAAATGAACAGTTCAAATTGAGCCTGAATTGAGCATAGTAAGTTATTATTATAAGATGGCCCGCTCATATATCAAGAGGTTTTAATAATGCTACGCCTTCACAGCATTTTGTCTAGTAAGCTCCCTTTCAAGATCCAGATATATTTTGTGACATACATGTTGAGTGCTAACGAAAAGCAACAAAAGATAGAACGCGATGAGACTCGTCTTTGTCACTGATCATATCACGGAAGACCGACGGCAGCGCTTGCCGCTGTTGGTGCCCAGAGTCAATTGCTTGTACTTTTTTTTATTGTCGTGGGTCCACATTTGCCCGAGTTAACAGCTTCACCTTGAACATCCCCACCGCTGCCTTTATCAACGTCACAAACACGTCACAATATCAAATAATATTTGCGCAGATTTTTCAGACAGCAGTTGAAACAGACAGGGGTGAGTGGAACCGTCACCTGTCCGTCCTGTCTGTCTCGGTTTTGTCTCTTGTTTAAAACATTTTGCACAATAAGTAGTTGATTACGAAGTACCAACTGTCTCGAGCTCACACCTTGTTAAACGTGACAGTATTATGGAGTCTGCTACTTTGTAATGCAGCATGAACATGTATGTATTCGTTGAGCAACGTAATATAGCCGCACAAAATGATGATAATCAGCAGTATTCAAACTTCAAGAGCAGCTAGAACCGAGGAGACCATAGAGCAGTAGTATGCGGCAATAGTTAGGCTGCCTTCATTCTACGGGTGTACATCTGCTGTCAGTCTTACACACCGTACCCTCGTGTCAAAGGACTGGCCAGATGACGGACCATTCATGGGTTTCAATCCGGCCGTGGTGGTCACATTGCGATGGAGGTGAAATGGTAGAGATCTGTTTATTATGCTATGTAAATGCGCAATAAACAACACCAGATGGTAAAATTTTCCGGAGTCCTCTAGAACGGCGTCTTTCATAATCAAATCGTGATATCGGGACATAAAACCTAACAATCTTAATAATATTTCTAATAATAATAAAAATAATAAACTATATTATTATTATTATTATTATTACTATTATTATTATTATTATTATTATTATTATTATTATTATTATTATTATTATGCTCAAAAGGTGTATGTCTGATCACCTAAGCGAGGCTCTCATCTGTAATGTGACTATTCCCTTTATGGGATGTTAAGGATTTTGATCTGTGGGGTTTAACGTCCCAAAAGCACCATATGATTATGAGAGACGAGTGGAGGGCTCCGGAAATTTTGACCACCTGGGGTTCTTTAACATGCACCCTAATCTGAGTACCCAGGCCTACAACATTTCCGCCTCCATCGAAAATGCAGCCGCCCCAGCCGGGATTCGACCCCACGATTTGCGGGTCAGCAGCCGAGTACCTTAGCCAGTAGACCACCGTGGCGGGGCTGTATGGGATGTTATGATATGTTCCTATGATGTTATAGATATGATGTTATGTGCCATGCAGTGCTTTGCCGTCCTCTCCCTGACTGTTTCTGTATTTATCTCCTTACATTTGCTGAACTTTTGGTAGTTAGTCACTTTATCATCGTTTATTTGGTTGCTTGCTATCAAGCGAACGTGTTTATTTATTTATTTTTGACAACCAGCTGCTAACCGACCTCTTTTTATCTCTTTTGATCGCTGAAACCTTCATATGAAACACAACATAAATAATGCATGTTTCATCATTTCTTGAGCATGTTACATTTGCCAAAGTAGGTCAATTCCAGTCGCACTTAGTAAATAAAACACTCGTATCCTTTCGTTCGTCAACCACATCAAGATGGTTAGGAAGGCAGTATTCTCTCATCCGCTGTTGCATTTCCCCTTCCCTGGCGTTATATTCGTATATACGTTGATGCTGTAAAAGGCGTTCCTTGTCTCACATAATTCATGTGCCTGCCGCTTTTTGGTCCAACCCATTTTTTCACATAGCGATGTAGAATTCCTTGCAGGAAATGGGGCTTTCTGGTGCATTGTATGAAATGCGTACATTAAGAAAAGAGGGCTTGTCGCCGTCAGCCAAATTTGACAAGAATGAGATGCTTTATGGAAACATTCACAAACGCTTCATACTGAAATCAAATGCGCAAATTTCGTCTTGACATGTTTTCCGGATTGCAAATCCTAAGATTGTGTGTTTGACGTTAGGAGTAATTATTAAATGCGAAACATTTCTTAGCAAACTTCGGCGACGTTGAGCGTATCTATCTATCTATCTATCTATCTATCTATCTATCTATCTATCTATCTATCTATCTATCTATCTATCTATCTATCTATCTATCCATCTATCTATCTATCTATCTCGCTGCTTACGTTTGGGTGCTCTTGTGGCCACCCCCTTAACTAGGCATGAACCCAAATTAGCATGATAGGGTACGATGTTTTGACGAATGTGACGCGCTGGTCAAGACATGAATAATGTCACAATCCCGTCGCGTACGTCGTCAAAGACTTCTCGCCAGACATTGGCACATACCCACAGGCGGGTAGGTGCCACTGGTATGAGGGCATATGCCACAGGTGATTGACCTTTAGTATCTACCCAGAAACGACGAGAACACTCAAGGGCAATTTTAATACGCAAGCGTTAAGAAATCACCAACATCGGTAGCGTCGACCAGAGGAATGCGAAGAATAAATGTAAAGGCCCCAGCTGGAATCAAACCCAAGCATTCTGCGTAGCAATAAAGCATTTTACCACTGAGCAATGCCAGGTCTCGGAACTACTTTTTCAAATAGACGCTAATCTTCGTCAAGCGTCAATTGTTATTGCAGTGCTGCCTACCGAATTTTATAAACATTACACATGTACTTCTTTGATACAGTCGCCCCGTCAAGTTAACGTCAATTGTGGTTAGTTGCCATGCGCTGAAGTTGATTAATGTAGCAGTGTCCAGGGCCAGCACCCTCGCAAGCATCACCGCTTCATATCAGCTCCTGGTGTTGCTAATACGCATGTTCCAGTTATAATCGTCACGCAAGTGCAAATAACTGGTTATGTAAACGTTATATAAACATGTACAACTTTTTAACAAGTCTGCGCGTGCAACATTTGTACATATATTTAGAGTCATTTCATGACGTGTCGCTCAATCAAAAATTTGCAGCACGGTCACCTTCCGTCCTCATGCTTCGCATAACGTCGATTCCCAGGTATGTGGGATTGTCATTTTTTTCTCTTTTGTTAGTTTTCTAGTGCATGGCGAGCCGCATAGAGAGCGTCAGTTTGTACGGGTAGACATAAACTTATTTTACCCACCTTCACCTACCCGAATGTGGGCTCCACTGCTAGTGACTCGTGATGTCCCATTGAATGTATCTGCACATCGCCATGTTTCGTGCGCTAAGCGCGAATGAGTAGCTAGTGCCCTTACAGGGGTATCAACGTTTCTTATTCATTATATATATATATATATATATATATATATATATATATATATATATATATATATATATATATATTTATTTATTTATTTATTTATTTATATATATATATATATTGTTATTCGAAGGAGTTATTTGGCGGTCACAGCTTCGATTCCTGCCCACGGCAAGTTATCTTCCACTTTTTCTTGTTCACATTTACATTACCATTAGGTCTAATAACTTCCCCCTTACTTTCACTGGCATTGGCATACTTTCTCATGTTGTTTCTGGGCTTTAGCTTGGTGATACTAGATTGCTTCTACATCACCTGTCAGCGAAGACAGGTTACCATCAAACAAGAGACAGCCACAAATACGACACAGATTTGCAAACTCCAGAGACAGACACTTGCGCTGAAACCAAGCGTCATAGATCTACGGGCAAGTCGTCATTTGTGTATGCCTTCTATTTCTTCGAGGTCTTCTCGCAGCCGCCGTTGCGTTTGCCGTTCCTGATCACTCTCTTCTTGTATACACACTCGGGAGTCTTCGCCTAGATGCCGTGGCTTCGCAGCAGTTTAATGGGCCAATCGGAGCCTTCTTCATTTTTATTGGGCTGATGATGAGTAGTGAAATGAACCCGATTTCCGTGACACGTGGGCGTTTATGATGATGATAGTTTTTCTACAATTCACTCCAATCGCGGCAAGCGTAAGTATGTTCGCCGTATAAAAATGCATGAATTCAATAGGCACTGTAGAGGGTATGCATCATATTTATGTGAGTTCCTCATTGAATTAAGCAATTATAGTGCTGCAAATTTAGTAGCTGCCCGCCAGTGTTATAGAAAACAGGGTAGGTCACAGTTGCCTTGCGGTCCTGGAACAGTATGTTGGGCGTAGAGCGTGTAAGTGTAATACTTAGTTGTTTGGGTCTGATATTCCAAAACCATGAGTGCGTGACCGGGCTATTGAACACGCAGCTGCAGTGATCCAATTATGGTTGAATGAAAACTATAAAAGCTGCTTACCACTCGTAGCTCCTATGAAATAAAAAATGAAAGAAATGAAGACATTATAGGTCTTGATATTACAGATATTGCCAGAGTTGGCAAGGTGACGTTATCCCTGAGGCATACGTGGCTGCGGAAGCTCACTTCCAGCCACAGCATTATGGCGTCGGAAGTGATTTATCAGTGATATAGCAGCGGAGTATCGAAAACAGGCACGCTCACCTCACTGCTCAATTTCCCAATTCCCATGGGCAATGCGGCGCGAACTTTACGGACCCGTGCTCAACACAGCGGCCGCCTTTGTGCAATCTCTTATCGGGGAATTATTTCAAATGATTTATATCCTTAGAGATGGTGCATGAGAACAGTTTAGTTCCTGGGAGGACAACAAATACCGCCTATAAAAAGGTTCTTAAAATCATCACGTTCATTGTGTCTTGAAAAACTGGACTTGTAATGATTGTGGTGCACGTGAACTGAAATATATCAAATAATGCAGCAAGACGCGCTGAAGTCAAGTGCTGAAGTCAAGTGCTGGAAATGTGTCAATTTATTTGCCTCTTACACACAACTGATATTTACGGGCCTACAATGCACTTTTCAGTGACTATGTAGCAAGCTATTATCTTCACCAAGCATTTTTTTACTGTGTGAAAAATGAGTAGTTTGAATCATGACTTGATGTTCCGAAAATAAGAGTAAGGAATGCCAAGTATAAATAAAAGAATCAGTTTTCTGCTTTTATGATAAACATACAAATCAAATGCACACTGTCAGGTGTAAGTGAAAACATAAAGAATCAACAACGTACGGTGTTTAAACTTGGCGAGTGGCGCCATCGTTCGCCGTTTACGCCACACAAAAGTGTCGCATAATAATTTCTCCGGATGAGGCCACCTCCTTGGAAGTGTGTTTAAATAATGCTGATGACTTGTTGTGCTGTGGTGTTAAAGGCTCATGAAAAGCTTAGAACAAGGCACATGGTGCGAGAAAGAAAGTCGCCTGTACGAGCTTTTGCTTACTACTATCTGAGAAGTGCACAAATGTAAGCAGCATTGTGGTTTTGCATTGACGTAAAAGCTACGTTTTATCGCAAATACGCATACCCCTGAAAAAGATTCCTAACCAAATTAGCTTTTTACCACAACAAACGCACTCTTAAACATTTTCTTTTGTAGGCTTCAATGGTAAGTGGATGCTCAGATATTAAATCATAACCGCCCGAAAGTTCTTAACCTGGGATTTCGGTGAGGCTTACTTCGTTTTGAAAGTCCATGTTGATGTGCATTCCGCAAAATTACTCCATGCTATTCCCTTTCCTGTAAGCAAATCAGATGTGAATATTGTGTCTTTTCACGTACAATAAGCTGGATGGTTGGAACTTCGTGACCCAGATATACGTGAGTTTCCATGAGTCTCTGAATATATTTGGAGTACATATTGGAACAGCGCAAAAGGCGAAGCACAAAGAAAGACTTGGCAACAAGAGCGCAGACTGACAACTGATCATTGAAGTTAAGCAGAAAAAATAAGAAAGTGAAGAAAGAATAATCAAACATGCTCGCAACCTATACAACCTTTGTACTTTGTCTTTTGTGTTGTTCTAATATGGATGCAAGCCAACTATCCCATTTTTTTTCTCCTTTTGCCACAGTATATTCGCAGAGATGAGTGTGCCTTGTTGTCTCGTTTGTCCGCTTCAAGCTGTGCTCTCTTTCCAGCGATCTGTCAGCCTAATAAAGTAACAGTACTAGGCATCAGAGACGATGCCAACATGCCGTACATTATCAATTGAAGACACGTCAGAAGGTTCCGTTATGTATGAATTCTCATGCAACCACTCTACGAATTCGCTGCTATGACGGAAATCTCCTCACGGAGAGTTCACTCATTCTATGAAAGTACCAAAGCAATGGAAGGCTATTTGAATGCTGATGTCTTCTGAAAGCAGTGTTATTCCCCCAAGCACACCACTGCATAGCCACAGCTAACCATCATTCAGGTCATGGTCTTTAAACCTTAACAAAGGACCCGGAATCTGTTCTGCAAGAACAAATTAGGTGACGGGTTCTTTTTAGTTCTTAATCCCATTATTCGGCTGGTGCGACGTTGAGACGAAAGAGAATCAGAAACTGTTGCATACGAGTTTGGTTCGTTTATTCAAAATCAGTACCCCGTGGTACTTGAAGAAGGGCACGGATGTTAAGAAAATGAATGTCGTTGTTTCACAATACGCCTATTGTCAAAATGCGTTCATAAACGGCTCCCTGCGATGTGAGTATAAGCTAACCGAAAAAGCCGTTCCGACAGCATGAGAAAAAAAAGGACCTGACGGTAATGGAAGCTGCCATTCGAAAGAATAGGCCTTGTGTGGCTGCATTTGTGAATGACAGGATACCAGGGAAAAGGGTGAAAGGTCCGAAATTGCGTGAGCTAACAATTACTTTTGGTCCGGGCACTATACAGCTAGTTCAGAGGCAGGACCTAGAAATTCTATGCTCCTGGAAATGCACGAGGCGTGCTATGCGCGCGAGCAGGTTATGTTCGATTGTGAAAGGTTTCCTTGTTTGTTCCCTGATTGTTTTGTGTCCGAAGACATTTCTAATGCCACTGAGCGCAATTATGCGGCAGAGTGTTTTTGTTCTCTTGCGTCTTTTTCGTTCTGTTCCTCGTTTTCTGTTTGTACTTGGTGCATTTGCAAACTGCTTTTTTCAGCTAGTCCAATTCGTGGCTTTTTCGCGTCACACATGAATAACTTAACCCATACGGTAAAAATGAAAACAAAACGTGGCTTGCTTGGTACAAAAATTTTATTTTATTAAAAGAGGTCTCACGGCCAACGTTCTCGCTCTCTAAGCACCAGCGAGGTTTTCATGAGGTGGTTCTTGAGCTCACTATCGCTTCATCGTTGAAGCGAGTGATGAAAGTACGACAAGTACAATGATATGAGCGCTGTGTTCATCTTTGAGAAATAGCATGAGCTAATACGCTTGTTTTGTGCCAGTACAAAGTCACTATCTGAACAATGAAGCGCCCTATGGACCCACACTTCTGCATGCTGCTTCGCGGTTGCGAAGCGCGTGTTGCGCTGGGTGGTGCTATTGATTTAAACTTTGGGCGGAGCATGACAGCGACGCGGATGGCGAAAACATGCCCCCGAACGTCCTTATCGCAAAACGCAGTTTTGTGTAGTAGTCCAGTATGGTGTAGTAGTCCATGTGTGGTGTGTGTTCAATTCACGTGACGTAGAATTGTTGAGATGCATTGGATTCATATAAAAGCATCCAACAAACGAAGTACATTTCGCAGGGTGCATACGACATTCTCTAACGTTCACTGGTCGGCACTAGCACGAATAAGGCAACATGCAATCGCTCCCTGCATTGCCTTCCACTCTTTGTTTCATATTTATCTCTACCTCCATTATACATTTATGTCCTTCCCTCATGCCTATTAGCGCATTCACTCAACGTCTTCTTCACCCTCTACCCGGCGCATTTAACTTTTTATTGCCAAATTTGAAGCTTTTTTTACAGAAAGCTAGAAGGCTAAAGTCTAAATGCACTTGCATTCTCCTTAAACCAGTTGCCTGGCTAAAAAAAAAAAAAGGAGTCCAGGTGGTTCGGGGCGAGTAGGATCTTTTTTTTTAATAAAAAATCAGGCATAGAATTTGAAGGTTTCCCCAAGTTGGAGCATTGTACGACGAGAGTGGTTCTTTCTCGACTCTGCAGCGTTTGTCGAGTGTCCTAGTCTTTATACGAGTGCCACCATAGAAACTGCAGCTAATGGACACAAACAGACTAAACTACCGAAGGCGAGATTTCTTGGGTCCTTGACGAGCCACTCAGTCCGGCGTGCACTTGAGCCAGACGAGGCCCGAACTGCCGAGCCTGGAGTTCACGCATTCTCTCCAACTGTGTACTTCCACCACAAACGGTCGTAAAACTCTGTTGATTCTCGCTGTCTGTGTCGGGCCTCTCCATAAAATGATTACACGGAGTAAGCCTTCTCTATACTCTCTACTCCTTCAATCGTTCGTTCACGTAGAGTGCCGCGTCCACGCCGAAGTATCTGCAAACCAAGGTCACCTTGGTTCAGCCATAGCTTTTGTTTAGTGTCTCGCACGACAACCGCCCAGTCCTCGTAAATCAGCGTCAAGCGACGAAGCGTCGGGCACTGACCGCAGTGTAACGCCAACCCACTCCTCCGAATACGTTCTTCAACGAAGTGCTTTTCCGTCCTCACTCTGTAAAAGATAGTTTAATGGTGACCTGAAGGGACGCTATTTCCAGTGCGATGACCATGACACAAAGAACACTGCAAGAAAGACTTGGCCCGTAAAGCACCCACCAGCACACGAACTACAGCTATTTACTTCGGTACGTCAATGCAGTATTTCTGGAGCAATGGAGAGGCTGTGAGTGGAAGGCACTAACTGCCCCCCTGCCTGTGTATGTAAAGACATTGGATCTGAAGACGTGATGAAACTGACACTGATGAAATGCTCAAGAACAGTAAACGGAATCAATAGAACTACGCACTATTAGGTAGAATTGCGCATGGTATTAGGTATAAGCAGATGTGTGTGTGCGTGCGTGCGTCATGAATCATTCACCAGCTTACCTCTACGATTCCTCCAATAAAAATCAAATAAATTCTGCATTCATAGGACGCCTTCTTACACGAAAGCGTCAAACAGTTCATTTCGAAAAAAAACAAACTCTAATGTCGGCGTTTGTGATGCCATCATTTCTTGGAAGCAAAAAATCACATCATTCATAACTGCGAAATCGACAAAATGCAAATAAAATAGATAAAGAACTTCGAGGTCGAGTGTGAATTGATCCCTGGTCGTCAACATGGGAAGCAACAGTTCTACCACAGAGCCATGCTACTCTGTTCTCTATTGGATTGAGTAAACACAAGTGATTGGGGACTACGCAAAACATAATTCGTCATATTAGAATTACCTCAACGTTCACAACACCTGCATTGTTACAAACAGTAGGGGGTATTTCAGAAGTCAGGCAAACACAAACAAGCGTTCCGAAGCGAAAGTCGTTTCGAAACGGAATCGAAACTCTCATATACACTTCGCACTTCAGTGACTTCTACCTCGAAGACAGACCTCGTCAAACGTGGTCACTTGGCGTGCATGTTAATCATGTGACTTTGCCATAGCGAATTAAGTCTCGATAACATGAACAGTTCATATGAAGTATATTGGTGGGGCTGTTTTTTTTATATCGAGGAGCCTAACAAGATGGGCTGTCATCAAAAGTTCTCTTGTGATCTTTTTAGAATGTCCCAAAAATAAAATGCTTAACAATGTTTTTTTTTCTTTGAATGCATAGCCACGCTATTTCGTGAACCAGTTTCCGATAAATGCACTACATGAATGCCATGCAGTGGAAAGAGTTCCCCAGTGCGTGTGAATTGCGCAATGAATAAGCGTTTTAAAGGTCCACCCATCACAAAGCGCTTACACATACTTAACCATAACCAGCATCAAAAGTGTAAACAAAGGAAGCATTTGCGTAGGTTCCCGTGTTGCCTTACGGGTGCGTAGCGGGCCAATCTCTGTTTCGCAAAAGAAAGGGTTGTGTTGCAGGGTGCACTCAACTGTACTTGCAGTAGGCATTCAAGGATAGCTTTGAAGTGCCGATGCTGTGTGCACAATCGTTCGTATCCTTAGGGTATGGTTGAGGCATGCATTGATAACCAAAGCCAGGCTTTAGAAAGGAATGCCGACGAGTCCTGTTTACGCAATCATGTTCTACGCTTGAATGTGAAACCAAAGTTTCCTCCAAACATTTCTATGCATGCCACTCTTGACTAACATCTCATCAGGTATAACAATAACTGGGCTTTAACATTCCTAAACCACCATATAACTATTAAAGACGCCGTATTGACAGGCTCTGAAATTTTCGACCACTTGGTGTTCTTTAACATACGCTTAAGTTTAAGCACACGGGCCTCAAACATACTTGCCCGTCTCACCATGCCCTCTAGTGATTAATTCAAGTGGTAGTCAAACAGAACTTTGGTGGCGTGCACTAGAAATTACTTACGACAATAAGAAATGAGGCAGTTACTCCCCCAAAGTGTTAAAATAAAAATTTCGGCAGATCCTATGTATCTTGGGTATCGATGTTACGCGAAGCATACCGGGATGAAAGTTGGCTGCGTGGTAGTTTTTTAATACATAGTACCGTTACAAATCTGTGCTGGAGATATGTACAAATGCACCCACAGACAAACGTTAAACAGCCGTCTATATAACCAGTTGTTTTCCGTCGGGTAACAGTGACAACAGCAACGTAGGAATTAGCAACACCAAAAGCGGCAAGCTGATATCAAGTGCTGGCCTTCGCGAGGATAGCCCTGGGCACTGCTACGTACAGGGTGTTTCAAAAAATGTGTGCAACTTTATTTGAAAATTATAGAAAGGAGGCATCGGCGCGCTACCTGCGGTGATTTGTTTACTTTAGCAGAAAGCATCTTCAGATGTGTACAAACAATAATTATGGCAGTAGTTACAGAAATAAATTTTCACTTTTTAATCAGTGGAAATAGCCGATTGCGTCCAATGTTAATTATTGTCCTTCCTATGAATAGTACACAGCCACTTTAAAATTTTCGAAAGGTGGCCACTGGTAATCACCATGGAGAGGTGAAACCTAGCTAATTTAGTGGGCGGAACCAAAATTACCGCACCAAACAGCGCGTCTATCAATCACTTTGATAGCGCCCTCAATGCCAACACTTTACCTCGCCGTTGTTAACCTTCAAACTAGACACTTCGTTCAAAGGCCGCTTATCGACGCTTACTCTGGCTCCCAATACGAGGGAAACAGCGTTGTCATTGAGGGCGTTTTCGGAGTAAATGGTAAATGTGCTGTTTGGTGTGGCGGTGTAGGTTTCGCCAGCTAAATTAGCCAGATTTCATCGCTTCATGGTGATTACCATTGGCCGCCTTTCCGAAATTTCAAAGTAACTAATGACTATTCGTAAGAAAACCTTTTCCATTTGACTCGGCTGGCTATTAACACCGGTAAAAAGTTACTAGATTTCATTTTTTTATTTACTACTGTAAATGATGTTTCTATACATTTGAAAATGGCTTCTGCCAAAATAAAGGGAACGCCACAGGTGGGACGCAGATGCCTACGTTCTTTAACTTTTTAAAAAAAATTGTCACGGTAATAAAATCAGTGCAAGTAACAGTGTAGCAAACAGCGGAACAACTTCAATCGAGCAGCGCGAGTTCGTCGTCATCTTTTGTGCAGACCAAATCCTCCGACACGCACAAGTAATGATGACACTAGCCACGCAACCACCAGAAACCCACTACACGCTCGTGTCATTACTTTCCTTCTCGAAAAGCATCGACTAGATGCTTTAAAATGTATGAAGGCAAGAGCAAGTCTTCAGCGTGAGTAATACGGCTTCATCTAGCCACGTGGACGATGTCCGGCTGGGCACCATGACGGGAGGACTGCACACTGGGCTTTGCGATAACTTAGTAGTTTACATCGCTGAGGCGCTGAAGAACCCGGTAAGGGCCGAAATAACGACGCAAGAGCTTCTCAGAGCGACCACGTTGGCGTACGGGACTCCAGATCCATACTTTTTCTCCGGGGTGGTAGGCGACTTCTCTGTGCCGAAGTTGTACCTATGAGCATCGTGTTGTTGCTGAGAGCGAATGCGCAAGCGAGCGAGTTGTCGAGCTTCTTCGGCGCGCTGCGCATACAGGTCAGCATATCCGGTGGTGGTCGTAAATGCGTCAGGTAATAGCATGGCGGCTAACATCGTAGTAACTTCGCGGCCGTGAAGCAGACGGAAAGGTGTAAATCCTGCTGTTTCTTGCACGGTGGTGTTATATGCGAATGTTACGAAAGGGAGGACACTGTCCCAGTTCCTATAGTCTACGTCGAGATACATGAAAATCATGTCTGTGATGGTCTTATTGAGCCATTCTGTTAATCTGTTAGCTTGTGGATGGTAAGCTGTCGTTCGTCGATATACGGTGCCGCTGAGTGTCATCACTTCTCCCAGTAGTTGGGCAGTGAAGGCCGTGTCTCTGTCTGTTAGAACCATGGCCAGTGCACAATGGCGGAGGACGACAGCATGAATGAAGAAATCCGCGACATCGCTTGCCGTATCGCGCCGGAGTGCTTGTGTTTCAAAATAACGGGTTAAATCAGTCACAATTATTATCCAGCGATTCCCCGCTGAAGATTTCGGAAATAAACCTAGCAAGTCCATGCCAACTTGTTGAAATGGTTCTCGGGGTGGCTCCACAGGATGTAAAAGACCAGCAGGTTTCATGGGCGGAGTTTTGCGACGCTGACAGTCTCGGCAGGTTTTCACGTAGTGCTTGACCGTACGGGACAGTTTGGGCCAGTAGAACGCATGGCGCATACGTGCCAGAGTACTCGTGGACCCTAAATTCCAGGAAGATGGTTCGTCATGGCACGCCTTGAGGATGTCGTCTGGCATCACAGATGGTACGGCCAGTAGGGCGGTTTGAGCGTTGGGATCAAAGCTCCGCTTGTACAGGACGTTGTCACGCAGGAAAAATTATGAAATCGTGTGCCTGAATGTTCGTGGTAGCTGTTCAAGCTTGTCCTCGAGATAGTCGATGATCGGGAGAAGTTATGTGTCACTACGCTGCTTTTGAGCCAAGTCGGAGGCTGTGACGGCCATGAGTAAACTTTCGTCATCAGTTTGGGCAGAAGGAATCGACTCGACTGGGGCACGTGATAGGCAGTCAGCATCGGTGTGCCTGCGTCCCGAGTTGTAAACCACCGTAACGTCAAATTCTTCCAAGCGGAGACTCCATCGAACTAGGCGGCCTGAGGGGTCTTTGAGTCCTGCAAACCAGCACAAGGAATGGTGGTCGGTGACTACTTTGAATGGTCGCCCGTACAAATAGGGTCGCAACTTGGCTACGGCCCACACGACAGCTAGGTATTCCTTTTTTGTTGTGGAATAGTTCGTTTCAGACGATGATAACGAACGACTAGTGGGAGCGATCACTCGCTCGATACCTTCTTGCCATTGCACAAGGACGGCTCCGAGGCCGGCATTACTTGATCTGTATGCACTTCAGTGTCGGCATTTTCGTCGAAATGACCCAAGATTGGAGGAGTCTTGAGGCGTCGTCGTAGCTCGCAAAAAGCTTCGTGTTGTTCTGGAGCCCACACAAAAGCAACGTTGTCTCTGGTGAGCTGGTTTAAGGGTTCTGCTATTTTGTAAAAGTTTGGAACGATAGAACGCACGATAGTACGCACAAAGACCCAGAAAACGGCGTACGTCGTGTTTGTTCGTCGGAGTTGGAAAGGCAGCGACAGCCAGTGTTTTCTCGGGGTCTGGGCGAATTCTGTTACTGTTGACGACATGGCCGAAAAACCTGAGCTCCTCGTAGTCGAAGTGGCATTTTTCGGGTTTGAGCGACAGGCCAGCTGTTCGTAGTGCCTGAAGTACTGCACGAAGACGCTGAAGGTACTGCTCGAAAGTCGATGAAAAAACAACAACGTCATCTAAATAGGCAAGACACGATTGCCACTTGAGACCAGACAAACCTGTGTCCATCATTTGTTGAAAAATCACGGGAGCAGAGCACAGTCCAAAAGGAAGCACCTTGAATCCGATGAGCTCGTCAGGAGTAATGAAGGCGGTCTTTTCCCGGTCACGCTCATCGACCTAATTTACCAGTAACCACTGCGTCGATCCATGAATGAAAAAAATCGCCCCACTCTCCATCATCCACGAAGTGAATGATGGAGAGTGGGGCGAAGAATTCGTCCGTCCATTCGTTCTTGCTTCCGTCCGTCCATGCGTCCGTCAGTGTGACTGTCCATGCGTCCATCAGCCCGTCCGTACGTGCGTCTGTTCGTGCGTCCGTCCCTGCATTCGTCCATGCAGCCGCCTCTGCGTCCGTTCATGCGTCCATCCATGCATCTGTCTATGTGTCCATTCGTCCATCTATTCAACACTCCAAGTACCACCATCTCGCATTTTTTGACCATATATTCCCCATATAGAAGCACCGCCATCCAGCGGACATTCCAAGGACGAAACGAGAGGTGGAACACGCACACTTTCTTACGGCTTGCGCTTCGGGTCCACTTCCCACCTTTAACCACCTCGAGTTCATGGTATATACTAGTTCACTGTATTCATGGCACTGCAGCCGAACGCTTGCTAAACGTTTCGAAAACCAAGGAGGTTACGCCCAGCGAGTATGACGTAGCAAACATTTTCAGTCAGATAGTGCTCAATGTACATGCCAATGGCTGCTAATGGGAAATGAGAGGCGGAGAATTCGGCTTTTACTTTCTTACGGCTTGCGCTTCGTATCTACTTCCCATTTTTAACCACCTCGAGTTCGTTCATGGTATATACTAGTTCATTGTATTCATGGCACTGCGGCTCAACGGTCGCTAAACCTTTCTAAAGCTAAGGAGGTTACACCCAGCGAGTATAACGTAGCGACCCTTTCTTGTCAGATAGTGCTCAATGTACATGCCAATGGCTGCTAATGGTGATCGTAGCCTGCGCGTTAACTAAAAGCCAATAGCTCCTGCCTCTCATTCCCCATTAGCAGCTATTGACATGTACATTGAGCACTATTTTTTATTGTTCAACAACGCACAGAAGAAGTCTCTCACCGGCACCACCTTGGAGGTCAAAAATGTTATACTTGTTACATACTACAGGGGACGAACGGGTGCCGCTATATTAAGCTTTGCCCCTAAAATATCGGGTGTTTCTTAGGCGGTCGAGTGAGTCGTCGATGCGAGGAAGCGGATAAACGTCTTTCTTTGTCACGGTGTTCAGTTTGCGATAATCAACACAGAAACGCAATGTGCCGTCTTTCTTTTTCACCAACTCATGACCTCACGGCCATTGTGCGATCACGGCCATTTTGCTAGAGTCACATATACCAAATTTGGTATTACGGTACGTGAATAAATGACGAAGGTATGTGACTGGTGCGAACATGAAAATCATAATATACGTGTCATGTAACAACATGAATACATGCCACGCTCATGATGCGCTGGAGGCCGTTTCGCTAGCTTCACTTACACTAAATTTAGTATTACAGTACGTGAATGTATGACGAAGGTATGTGACCGGTGCAAACATGATAGACATGAGATGCGTGTCATGTAACAACATGACTACATGCTACGCTCATGATGCGCTCACGGCCGTTTTGCTAACTTCACATGTAGCAAACTTGTTATTACGCGACGCGAACAGACGACTTAAGTAAGTGACACATTCAAAGGTGATAATCTCGAAATGCGTGTCATGTAACAATATGACTACATGCCACACTCATGATGCTCTCACGGTTGTTCCGCTACCTTCACACATGTCCACTTTGGTACTACGTGGTGTCAATGGATGACGAAGGTATGTGACTGGTGCAAACATGATAATAATGAGATGCTTGTCATATGAGAACATGACTACATGCCACAGTCAAGGCGCCTATACATTTCGACGTGACGCGGTTCGCGTGCTCGCTGGCGTTTATTTCGTCGCGTCAGGCCGGCGTTGCCACGCCAGGTGCCGGTCCTGCCATATACTCGCAGGCGCGCGCCACGTTGCGTTGCTTTGACGCATGCGCGTTTCAGCACGTCCGGCATCCCTCCGTCACGAAAAGAGGGAGATGAAGTGTAGTCTGGATAACGCATCGGCGCGTAATGAAGCATGTAGCATTTCGCGCCGGTTGCCGCCGCGCCGCGCCGATGGACGGTGGTGGCGCCTGGCGTCAGACTATGGAGTGCTCGCGTTTCGCTAACGTAGCGTCACTGTACCCAGCATGCGCACGCGACAACGCTACATTAAAGTATAGGGCCCTTCGTGATGCGCTCGCGGCCGTTTTGCTTGGTGTTATGTAACGTCAAGAGATGACGAAATATATGACTGGTGTAAACATGATTATCCTGACATGCGTGTCATGTAAGAACATGACAAGATACCACGCTCATAGCGTGCTCGTGGTCGCGTTTCGCTAGCTCTACATATACTACATTTAGTATCACGTGACGTGAATAGATGACGAAGGTAAACAATACATCCAAACATGATAATCATGACACGCAAGTCATGTACGGCATCATTGTCGTCCACTTTGTATCATTGTGCTGATTTTAAAGTGCATATCAACATTTCCCATTCGTGCTTCGCATATCATCGATTTCCACTGAACGTGGGATCTGCCATTTTTTCACAATAAGAACTCCAGTATTTAAAGAAACATCATCTGGCATGCTCACGATTGCTTTCTTGTAAATCAAGCTTCCAACCACTTTTCATTGAAGAAGAAGAACAAGATGGAAAGGAAAGGCACAGATGTTAACTAGTCTGGAACGACCGTTATGCTACACTACACTGGGGATAGGGATGAAGAAGTTTGAAAGATCGAAAAGGAAAGAGAGAGGAGAGCATGCTCACGTCTTGGGCTCACAAACTTTGATGACATCAAACATGTTGACGCGCACTAACTGACGAAAGTCCAAAAAGACGTGGCTTTAGTCCACTGGCGTTCTACTGAATGACGAATGCTTCTTGATTGCTCAAAATTATGGCGATCGTCCTCCATAGTTCTACTCGAGCGATTCAAGTGCTGTGCTTAAGGCACTCAGTACTTTTAAAGCGCTTCGAACAGACGTTGCACCCATAATCAACAAGATCTCTCGGACGAAATCCATGAGAAAATGAAGCATGGTTATGACTTTGCCATGTTTCTTATGTGTGTCATCAGCGGTTGATGAAGACCCCTGAGTGGGCATGTTCTTCTGACGTTTTATGGTTAGCGGACGACTTGATAGAATAAGCCATTCCTCTGTGAAGATGTTTCTCTCCACAGTCTTCTTTGGATTTGTCGGCCGTGTTGCGGTTTCACTAATGGTGTAGCAGTAGGGGTGGCGCTTTCATTTCAAGCTTGCGCAGCCTTTGAGGTCGAACGATTGCGTCGATGCCACTGCCAATGCCGGACTGTTTCGGCAGCATCCCTGGGGGTCGAATTGTCTCTGACCATTTGCTCAAGCACCGCACGCTCTATCCTAATTCAAGGGCAGTGTTTCGATGCGGCAGTGTGTTTGCCATTTCAGTTACCACATTTTAAAAATGTGCATTGACGCGCACCTTCCGAATAGGGTTCTGCGCACCGGGGGAACCGTAGCAAGTTCGGGCACACATCCTTGACGTCACCTAGTTTAAAGAACTGGTGACACTGAAGTGGCTTTTGCACTAAAGGCCGAAAAGGATGTCAAAAATTTCTGTCTTTGGCATGGGATGATGTGCAATCGCCTTTGCAGGCCAGTTTCACACAGCGTGACCTCCCAAGGAGGTGTACCTGAGTGATAACAGTATCCTCATTTGCCGGTTTAAAGAGTGCAGGCAAGTCAGCGTCGGGAATAAAAATGTCTACGTCGTATATCACACCGGCTATAGATGCGTTGCTGATTGGTATAAAGGGGCGCACTTGAATGCCGCTTAGCTCAGCAACTTGTTTGAGTGGTCCGAGCGCATTCACCTGGATTACGTCTATGGCCATCCATGGATATTTTTTTCGCGTATTTAGTCTGATGTACTAGATTTCATTAGGCTCCACACGTTCCAAAAAAGTGGAGAGTGCTTGCCTGTTCAGTAGTCGCAGGTTTCCTGAGGACTCTTCTGGCACGAAGATGATGACGTGCGGCCAGCGTTCATGCCTTGACTTCATAGTCACTGTACTCGTAGAAGTGGGCGATGCTGCGTTGAAGATCTTTCTGTTCGCCCTCTTGCTACGGGCAGGAATGATATCATCGTCGGAAGAGTCATATTCCGAGGTGGCTGAGTACAGCTCTGTGTCCTCGCTGTCACTTAGTGAGGTTCCTCTCTTTCTCGCGGTGGTCAACCAAGATGACTGCTGGTCAGGTGGTCCTCCGGAAAGCCCTGCGTCTATGGCCGGAAGACGCAAATGTGGGGGGGGGGAGAAAAAGTGGGTAACAATTTAGAGTACTTGGTACTCTACTATGAGAGAACCGGGGGGGGGGGGTTAGAAAAAAGGGGGTAACGATTTAGAGTACAGGGTACTTTACTATGGGGGAGCCGAGGCAGCAGAGAAAACGGATGATTTCACTGAAACGCTCGAAAAGCACAGAGAGAAGCACTTGGATACCCGAACACTTCGTCGTCGTGCTCCTTTCTATGAATAATTTCGTTACGCTAATGGCGTGCATGCCATTAGTAAGCGGGAAGTGTTATGCTGATCACGCAGGCGAAATACGCGAGGAATATTGCTATTATACTACCTAAAGTTGTTACTTCCAATTCAATATCACGTGGCCTCTCCGTCGATAACAAAAGGAACTTTACACTTTGAACGAATAAGGTGCATCATCTCTGTGGTTTTGTGGTTGTGGCACTCCATAGTTAACCTGAAGGTAATGAGATTGAATGCCAACCTCGAGTGCCGCATTTTAATTCGAGGAAAAAAATCGATAGGGTCCGTGTACTCAACTCAGATGGACGTTAAAGAAATTCAGGTGGTCCACATTTCCGGAAAACACCAATACGGGATTTCCCATAACCGTGTCACTGTTTTGAGACGTTAAGCCCCGATTCCTACTATTCTCAAATAAAATGAGCCTTTGATAATTTTCTACTGCCCAAGCCGCACACGCAATGTCTTTTACTTTAGGCGCACCGTGTGCGAAACCATTCAGATCGATTCCAGAGTGCTGTCTTCGTAAGGCCTCTGAATTCCCACTTTGAATGTCTAGGTTCACTGTAGGAAATAGGCGTAAGCTTACAGGCAAATGTTTCGCTTTCTTAGACACAATATTATTCATAACTAGTTTTCGTTGATATTAGCTTCATTACAGCTACACATAATTCACGTTTCGTGTTTAGAAAAAAGGTTTAAAGATTTACAATACTTGATACTGTAGTATGAAAAAGCTGAAAGCCGCCCCCGTTTCCTTCATGGATGTTTCGAACAGATAAAGGGCCACATTGCAAAAATGCTGGCTTTACTTGAGCCGAGCACTGCCAGAATTAATCTCTGCACTCTTTAAAAGGCAGCGTGATATCTCTGACAAACTTACACATTGTCCAGAACCATTAAGCGCTTTACGTCAAAAACTGACACCTTCAGCGACACCAATCCACCAACATTTCCGCAGAATATAGGCTTTCAAAGCGGGCCAACTTCAACTATGCGATTATTACTTATTTTTAAATTTTCTTCTTCTCTCTTTTTTCTCAATTAACTTGTACCCCCGAAATTAGCGATTGAGAAGACAGCGCTCGAATGCTTTTACCTTTACCGCACACACCTGAACGCACTGAAGGCAAATCTGCCGAAACCTAATCCAACGCGAAGCACTTGATCCTCGCGTGGGGTTAACCAAGACTACGCGTCGCACGAAATTATTCCCGTAGTCAAACCCAGCAGCTCCTTCAACGCGTTGCTTATTCTCGCGAATATGGAAAGTACCGCCAAGCATAGCTGCTGCTTAGTGAACTAGACTGTTCTCTCAATAAAGCCTTTTTCTTGAGTTCTGGGAGTGGATTTTTTTAAGTAAAAGTATTATTTTCTAAGGCGCCATTGGAATGTATTTTGTCAACGAGAAAAGGAAGAAAGTATGCCCACCAAAGAATCACTAGTCGTAAAGATAACGAATACAAGGTCACTATGAGCGTGAGCCACCTGCACATCAGCGGACACAGTGCTTAAGTAAACAACCCAAAACACCAAATTCAGCAAGCCCGAGTCAGCTTAAGTCTTTTCGAGCTAAAACCGGAAGCTGGAAGTGCTACTCTTGACATGAAGCTTTAGTACATGAATGCCTACATGCATGACGAATAGGTCCTCTCAAGACGAAATGGAGACGTTAACGTGCTTCTGGTCTTGTCCACCAGCCTGTACTTTCTTCTTTCTTCTAGGTATGTCATGGTATCTTTATGAAAGTAACGAGTCAAAGAAAGAAAGAAAGAGAAAGAAAGGTGCTTTGCGTAGGGACAGTCTCCCAGATTACATACCCGGTGGTAGTGGCGACGGCTGTTGTATATCGCTGTAGGCTGACCCCAAGAACGCCCACGAAGCGTGTTATTCAAGAATATTCTGCTATTTCAAGCATATCGTGCTCCTCCTCATAGCCTTCTGCAGGTCTTGCAGGGTGTTAGGCCATCAATACTTCTTTAGTCGTGGCTTGGTGACTCACTCCCTCATACTTTTTATAAGAACGTCGACGCTTTTCTCTAGTGTCAAGCATCTGAAGCAGTCGTGTCAGTAATGTCTACGTACTTTATGTATTGGGTGCCGTTATATGACGCCAATATTTTAGGATTTGTATTGGTGGTACTCATAATCTACGCTTAATCCTTCTTTGCCTTCTTCCGTTGTTTCGACGGGTTCAGTTATTTTGCTTTCCCACGCACACAAAAAAAAAGCTTTCGTTTCCTTATCACACTGTCTTCCATTGGAACAGCGCAAATCCCAACAGGCCACCAGAAACGACGAATCGCTCTATTTCCCGGGCATTGAACTGTGCGGATTAAAGCGCCTCAATCTAAACCGACCCATAGCAGAATCGAATTCGTGAGGAAGTGCGTCGAGAGCGGTGGCTATCGTGGCTTCCGTTTTTTCTTTGAAAGCGAAATTTGCTTTGAAATTCCACGGGCTCGCCTAAACTGCTGGATATAAGTGCAACTAGGCAATTTAGAGCACTGAGAATGTGAAAGTATATACGAGGTCATTCACATCAGGTTGAAAACCTCATCAGCAAAAAAAAAGCGGTTGCTAACGTAACAAACGTAGTTACTAACCTAATTAAAAGTATCATTGTCCCTATAAATGCCATCGTTTTGCGTCACATTACGAAAATATCTTCGAAAAGTACAAATTTTTTTGTTTGACGGGTGCGAATTCTAATTAGGCGTTCATCTTAGATTCGCTTGTCCCTGTACATTGCCATTGATGACGTTTAGTAGCTTTCATTGATATTGTGTGATCATTTTTGACGTCCGTGAAGAGGGCTTTCTTCAATAATTAAAGTGTGTTCAGACAAGTGTCAAACTTCTCTGAACTGGGACTGCTTTGTTTTAGCCCTGATTGCTTGCTCACGAATGCACCAGCTGATCCTCGAGTCGCGTATTGGTAGTGCCACGTTGCTGATTTAAGCGAGCATCAATTAAATTGGGACACCTATAGAGTGCAAATGAAATCGACATCAGTCACTCAGCACACGTGTGCAATGTTTTGGGGCGACTGGCACTGCTACGTTCCCCAAGTCTCTGTGCAGCGCGCAGATCAGAAACACGCCATCACTGTAGAGTTGTAAGAGAGTGCGCCTTATGAACAGACGTAACACTGCTCTCTATTCTGTTTTCTTTTTTCTTTGTTTCATTTTCTGCCTTTTCTCCTTCTTTCTCTTTCTAGATTTCTTTCTCGCTGTTACCCTCTTTCTCATTCATTAGGTCCTATTCCTTGCTTTTTCCCGTCCACCTTTCTATACTACTCACATTTATTTCCCTTCCTCGCCCCCTTGCTCTACACTACTGTACAAGGTTATGCTATGTTCTGTGACTCTGCCTAGATAGCCGAGTTGTGAAAATTCTTGCCTCCTGAAGTTGGCAACGCTCGTTGGAATCCCACCACTTTAGGAGAAATTTTGATTCTTCCAACTATTTTCCCCAGTTCTTTTCTTTGTTTCTCCCTGTTGCTTTCTATTTCTGAATCTGTCGCGGCATAGCATACCACCGGCGAAAAATTTGTAGGCGCTTGTGCTCAGATGGGGTGCCCTTTAAAGAACGCCGGCAGGTCGAAGTTAGCGGACTTCTCCACTACGGCATCTCTCATAATCATATGGTGCTTTCGGAACATTTAACACCACATATTATTATTATTATTATTAATATTATTATTATTACTATTATTATTATTATTAGTATTTCATATTATTATTATTATTATTATTATTATTATTATTATTATTATTATTATTATTATTATTATCTTTCCTTAGCTCTCTGTCTCTCAGCTCGTTCTCTCCTCTCAGCCTTCATACCAACCAGAGGCCATGCTGGAGAAACTAAAGCATGTTTTTGGGAGCGAAGAGGATGAAGAAGACGACGAAGAGAACGCGTACAGTTTTATTATAATGATGGTTTCTGTTGGCACAACCCCGTGCAACAAAGAGCTTGAAAAGCTCCATTATTCGTAATGCTTCATCACTGTATGCATTGTACCCGTGTCACTATTGTACTCCTTGTACGCGTAGTCTGTGGTCTCTAGCGCAGTCTACCACGGGCACTGCGTTGCCATCTGCTGTGACTTTCATCTTCGGTTCGCAGTTATGCCCCTCACAGGCCTTGTATCTTGCCGGTAAGAGAGAAGCTATCGCAGCCCTGTCTAGAAGCTTTTATATACGACCGTTGCAGCTGTCTGCGACAAAGACATTTTCTCTTGTTGAGCTTGCAACGCCACTTTTACATGCTCGTGCATAATGCGATTGACATCGTCTACCGAACTCGATCCCAGTTACACACTGACCACCACATGAAAAATCATTCGAAGGGACGTGGTGAAGAGGCAAGACTGGACACAAACAACCTAGAAAATGGAAGTGAACACCACTGTCTGTCATTGTTGCTAGTCGGCACCATGACGACTACACTGAGATCCTTGACAATATAGCCACCAGCGCATCGTCACTCAGCGTCTGGAACAAGGCCTGAAGGCCAGCTGAAAGGGTCAAAACACGGTCGATGGCACAAGGTGCTGAACGACCCGTTGAGTGAATCTGTAGCCTCTTCACCCTCTAAATAAAGTACCTTGCATCTAACACAGGTAAATAATTCTTCGTTATAAAGGGTGTTGCATGCCAAGTTATCGGGTGAAGGCCCCATCTGCAGCCTGAAATTTTGTCGATGCGCCTTCAAACACAAATAGATAAACTTGTGAAACACAATATGCTCCAAATCACTAGTGAAACGTTAGGTGAGGCTTATATAAGTCACCGATTACAGGAACGGTGGTGGTGATATAACTTGGCACCGACCAGGATACAGAAATGGTGTGCACAAAAGTGGCTCCCAAGGATGCGTGGAACACGCGTGCATTCGTATGTGCCGTTTTCCAAGAAATCAGTGCAAATGAACGATGTTAATAACGCTGACGAGAGAGTGTAGCTCGGAAAGCGCTCGCAGCTCAGGATCTGCTTGTCGATTTTGGCGTTTAGTTGCAGCTTGTCGAGCTCTGAACTGTGGGTGCGCCTGGTGCTTTTGGTGTTTAGCCACAGCTTTCTGAGCCACGGCCGACATATCCTTCAACTCTAGATCTGCCAGGTGTTTATCCGCTGCCTCACGTGCTCTTAGTTCTGTGTCTGCCTGACGCTTTTGTCGTTCCGCTGCTGCTTGTTGAGCTCTCCGCTTTGCAGACGCTAGCTGTCTGCGTCGACGCCGCCTTTAAAGGGTGAGAACGTGTTCGAGTTTGCTCCCATTAATGACAGAATGAGAATGAATGGTGCGGACAGCAATTATATACCCGTTCTGTACTACAGAGCAATCTGGTATTCGGAGCGATGCAGTCTTGTCTACTTGGCTTTCTTTGTGGTATACAGAAGCGCTGATCCACCTCGGAATCGGTAAAGTAGAAGTTGTCAAGATTTTGTCAATTTTTTGTTGCGGAGGTGTTCAGTTTTGGTTTTGGTTTTGTCTAGCGTGAACAACGTGGACGACGATAAGTGGCTAGGCCCTAAGGAGCTTTACCCCTGAAATTGATTGTGTCTCGACCATGGGCATGTCGGTATCAGGATTTTGTTATGTGGCAATCAGACCTTCTGTCAAGATCACTTTTATTCTGATTTTCTCGCATTTCACTCTTCCTTTTCACTGTTTCACCCGTAGTCACTGATGTTGCTTGTAGAAGTGTTTCACTGCTAATAACATGGTTCAAAATTCGATTCCCGGCATGAAGGACGAGAAATTTAGAACGGATGATTGCACAATTTATGAGATAGGACGGAAAATCAAGGGAAGAATGAAGAAGGTCACGCACGCACACTCCAAGCTTCGCTTGCCCTCAAATTCTGATAGGCGAACCACCTGAAAATTTTTAAGTTTGTAGTACTTATAACGCCATGCTTGTCCATGCATTGATTTAACGTGGTGAGATCACGCTCCTAATCAAGTGGCCAGTCCTAACAAAAGACCAAGAATGCGTAAAACAGGGCCAAACATAATATACTGTAAACAAATATGATGAACGGGAAGAGCGAAAAAGTAATGGGAATGAATAAAACAAAGATGCTTTAGAAACCTGTGGCAGAGCCACCTCACAGACCATCTCGCCAAGAGCACGATTGCTCCACCCACCGGCGTTTCTCGAGCGACTTCTTCGCTACATCTGAAAGGGAAGCAACCTCATGAAGCTCACCTTGGGCGAATCGTTAATCAAGTGCCATAACCAGCATGAAGTCAATAAATCACGGCAAAAAATAGCGTGCATGTCAAGCACCGAACTTGTGATTCTCCCTTAAGGAGATAGTACTAACGCTGAAGAAACACTACATCCTCGCCTCAAAAATTGACGTCAACAACGGTCTGGGAAACGGAGCAGTCGGAACTCAGGTTAACAAAGACGCCTTCACTTAAAGTGCTCCGATATGTAGTGATATTGCTGCTCATTGCACGTGGGCTAACAGTTTCTTTCTTTTCAGTGCAAGGTGTGTACAGTTGCATTTACGCAAAATTGGTGGCCGCGAAACATTCGTGACTATGATAGTTTTATAATAGGCCACAAGGATTTCTATGGCACGTTGCGGGGTTTTGGGCATCACTTCCAGTGTACTCGTGGCGAGTAACGGGATTTACCAAATTCCTGTAGGCTCACTCACATTTATGATGTCCGAACGAGTCACCATAGATCACGGACATGAAAGGCTCGAACGAAAACAGCTTCGCAGCTAAAAATTGTAAAGGAACTTTCAACACCATAGCTGTTAACGTTAGCTGTAATTTGTGCAGTTTATCTTGCTTTAGCTTTACCACTATGTGGCCTATCATAAGAACTATCTTTCTCATAAACGGTTATGCATCACAGAAATTGGGTAAATCACTTAAGGCACCAACGCTTCCACCCCCCCCCCCTGCCGACAAAGAGGAAGAAGGAAAGAGTTAGACCTGCAACCTATCACAAAAATTGGCATAATTATAAACGAGTGAAATTGGGTAAATCTTTCTACTCTCAGCACTATTGTCCACTAAATATAAAGCAAGCAACCGTTAGCCCAACACAAGGGTACTTGCGACGTTGACCACTCGGAAAACTCTATCAACACTACCCCGGGTAGTTCTACAAATATTATTGTAGATTGGGACAAGCGAATTTGCAATTTAGAAATATTATTGCCGAATAAATTGTCTCCTAAAAAACACTTCCATGGCAGGTGAAGGCTACGAGAAGCATCGCACGCGAATCGCAGAGATGCGGCTTCACCTCTAACCTAATATGCTGTGCAGTTTTTTGCAATATTTTTTTTTCTGTTTTTAGTACTAAATGCTATAACAATCACTTAAATATTGCTCAATCTATATATAGATAGGCAAAAGTAGTGAGGCGAAGTTAAACAATATCAGACAAAAACACCGTTCGACATGAATACAACGAGTGATGACAACTTTCCACTTTTTGCTGTCCTTGACATATCTCTCATCGAAATCCATCCCAGCTCCTTCTCTCCACCCTGTTCATCTACATTCCCTCACTCTATAAAAAAGCAAGATGTAAACTCTGATAGTTCGCCAGGATATCAAGGAGGTGGAGCTATAAGGGCTTCAAACGTTTTCAAGTTCAAGACATCAGCCGAAGCTGTGTTTGTGATCTCGGACGGCACTTCTTTGAGATTGCCTTCACGGCTGTCCCCCAAGTGTTCTTGCGTGTATACCAGAGTGACCAAATTAGCCGAGCTTAATAGCGAATAGCGTAAGCTGCACAGGGCGAGAGTGGTTCGCCCGTATAGACGACCCACTTGATCGAGCCGGACAAGGTGAAGCTAGCGTCGTCATTGGCGCTCTTTGCCCAGCAATGATTGTGGTGCAAGCGATAGTAAAACGCTGTTGATTTACACTGTCTGCACCAAGTGTTCAATAGCGCACTCAGACAGAGCACATAATGCTTGTTATCTCTTTAAGCAGATAGCTCACGTTGAGTTCCCATCTGCAATGAAAATTTCCACAACGAGATGGTAGTTCTTTGGACAGTGTCTAGACAGGTCTCCAAGTGGCGACAGTGAAGTGGTGTAAATGATCGCATGAGCCAGAATTCGATTAACATGCGTAAAGAAGAAATGAAATACTTGCACATATCACCTTCGCGTAGACCAGCATGACCGCCGAACTCACAGGAGGCGCTAGCGTTTCTAAGCATGTACGGAATAGTCTGGCATCTCTCTCCTATACCGTAAAAAGGAAAAGTTTTCTGTTGATATTTGGTGTCCGTGCTGCCTAGTTGTTTTCGTGTGCCAGTTTTAAATGCGAAGCATTTCTTAGTGAACTTCGGCGACTTTAAGCGTACACCTATCTATCTATCTAGCCGCCTAAGACTTTTAGCTCTCCTGGTCTTTTCGATAATGGTATCGATACCAAACTTGATATGGCGTATCATGACTGTATGAAGAACATATATGACTAGTCGTAACATAAAAATCATGACATTTATGTCATGAATGTCATGATTTACATCTCATGGTCCTACAGCTCTTGCGGTGGTTTCGTTCACATGACATGTTGCAAAACTTGTATGGTATGACATGATTGCATGGCGAACACAAGCGGCAGACCCTGACATGAAAATCATGATATGCGTGTCATGTAACAACATGACTACATGCCACGCTCATGGTGCGCTGGTGGCCGTTTCGCTAGCTTTAAACATGCCATATTTGGTATTACGTGACGCCAATGGATGACGAAGGTATGTGACTGGTGCAAACATGATAATCATGATATGCGTGTCATGTGAGAACATGACTACATGTCACAGTGAAGGCGCCAATACATCTCGACATGACGCGGTGCGCGGGCTCACTGGTGTTGCCACGCCAGGCGCCGGTCCTGATATGTACTCGCAGACGCGCGCCGCGCTGCGTTGCTTTGACACATGCGCGTTTCAGTGCGTCCGGCGTACTTCCGTTTCGAAAAGAGGGAGACGCAGTGTTGTCAGGGTAACGCATAGGCATAGAGTAATGTTACTTCGTGGCATCTGCTGCTGAAAAACATTTATTTACAGATGTTATTTACAGGGAGGGTGGGAACGGTCCTTAAGGGGCCGCCCGTACAAACACTAGGTGGGCTCCCTCTTACGGGAGCCCATTGGCGTTGGCCGCGGCCCGGGCACGCTCGACCAGGGCCCGTTGGGCCGTCAGGTCAGAGCAGCCGAGCAGGGCTGCCTCCCAGTCCTCCCGCGAAGGGTTGGGTAGTGGGGTAAGATTTGGGGTTTTTTGGCATGCCCACACCATGTGGAAAATGTCAGAGGAACTTTCCTCACAATGTGGGCACTTCCCCGTGCAAGCGGGGTCAAAGTGTTTTATGATTGCCGGGCACAATAGAGTTTTAGTATAAAGGCGAAGGAGGATTCGCTCCTCCGCCTTCGTGAGACCCTTACAGGGTTTAGGATAGACGTTATGGCCGGATTGATAAAATTGTGTGATCTCCTTAAAGGTGTAGGCAGGATTGGGTTCGAGTTCCGGATCGGTAGGGGACGAGGATGGTGCCCGGAGAGTGAGCGCGCGGGCAGCGGCATCGGCCGTCTCATTACCATCGAGGCCCGTGTGAGCCGGAGCCCATATGATCGTTCGGTGCGCGGGGGCACCTAGGTAGCTGCTGTTCTGCAGTATTTTATAAGCATGGTACGGAATGTATCCCTGTTCAATATTGCGACAGGCACCCCTTGAGTCGGTGATTATGACCCTCGAGTCCTGATCTGCGGCAGCTAGTGCGATGGCGATCTCCTCCGCGTGCGTAATGTTATGTGCACGGAATGTGAGTCCGTTTACAACGGTGTTTTCGTGGACGACCGCAGCCGTATACCAACCACCGTGGTGCGGGCCGGAGGCGTCCATGTAGAATACCCCGAATTTGTGGCCGTAGTGTCGAGCCAAGGCTTCCGCCCGCGCGAGGCGTCGGCCAGTGTAGTCGCATCGGGTCATGTTAGCCGGAAGAGGGCGCACGTGCAAGGAGTATCGCCAAACTTCTGGAATCCGTACGCGCTCTTCCGTGTGTATTGAGTGATTGATGTGTAGCCGGGCAAGGAGGCGGCGACCCGACGGTGTTTTAGAGAGTCTAGTATATTGGTTTGTCAAGTGCGCCTCTCTCAGCTCCTTAAAGGTGTTCACCATTCCCAAGCCCAAAAGGCGCTGGTTAGAGGTGCTGACAGGAAGGTCGAGGGCGCGCTTGTAGATTTTGCGGAGAATGACTTCGAGTGCATTCTCGTCGGATTTGCGTAGGTGGAGGTATGGAGCCGAGTACAGGACTCGGCTGGTTACGAATGCATGCGCCAGCCGCAAGGCATCTTTGCATCGTAACCCCCCGCGCTTGTTGGAAACCCGGCGGACCATCCGGCCCACCTGGTCCCCCACCTTACGCAATTTGGCCAATGTTGTGTCTGCTCTGCGATTTTTGTGTCGTGGCATCGGCGTGAAATGCCGTACGTCCCATGTCGCGCTGGTTGCCGTCGAGCCGCGCCGACGGACGCTGGTCGTGCCTGGCCTCAGACGATGCTCGCGTTTTTCTAACGTAGCGTCGCTGTGCCCAGTGTGCGTGCGCGTCAACACTACATTGGAGTACATTAGGTACTTCATGATGCACTCGCGGCCGTTTTTCTAGCTCCACATATACCAAATTTGGTGTTACTTGACATCAATGGATGACGAAATATATGGCTGATGCAAACATGATAATCCTGACACGCGTGTTATGTAAGAACATGACAACATAGCACGCTCATAGCGTGCTCGCGGCCACCTCAATAGATCCCGATATACTTAATTTGGTATCATGTGACGTGAATAGACGACGAAGGTAAACGACACATCTAAACATGGTAATTTGACACGGAGGTCATGTACGGCATCATTTACCTCCACCTCGTAACGTTGTGCTGAATTTAACAAGACATATCAACATTTCTCATTTGTGCTTCGCATATACTCGATTCCCACTGTACGTGGGATCTGCCAATTTTAGGGGCGAAGCTTTTTATAGCGGCACCCGTTCGTCCCTCGTAGTATGTAACAAGTATAAGATTTTAACCTCCAAGGTTGTGCCGGTGAGAGACTTCTTCTGTGCGTTGTTGAACAATAAAAAATAGTGCTCAATGTACATGTCAATGGCTGATAATGGGGAATGAGAGACAGGAGCAATCGGCTTTTAGTTAACGCGCACGCTGCGATTACCATTAGCAGCCATTGGCATGTACATTGAGCACTATCGGACAAGAAAGGGTTGCTCTCGCTGGGTGTAACCTCCTTAGCTTTAGAAAGGTTTAGCGAGCGTTGAGCCGCAGTGCCATGAATAAAATGAACTTGTATATACCATGTATGAACTCGAGGTGATTAAAAATGGAAAGTAGATACGAAGCGCAAGCCGTAAGAAAGTAAAAAGCCGAATTCTCCACCTCTCATTTCCCATTAGCAGCCATTGGCATGTACATTGAGCACTATCTGACTGAAAAAGTTTGCTACGTCATACTCGCTGGGCGTAACCTCCTTGGTTTTCGAAAGGTTTAGCGAGCGTTCGGCCCTAGTGCCATGAATACAGTGAACTAGTATATACCATGAACTCGAGGTGGTTAAAGGTGGGAAGTGGACCCGAAGCGCAAGCCGTAAGAAAGTGTGCGTGTGCCACCTCTCGTTTAGTCCTTGGAATGTCCGCTGGATGGCGGTGCCTCTATATGGGGAATATATGATGAAAAGATGCGAGATGGTGGCACTTGGAGTGTTGAATAGATGGACGAACGGACACATAGACAGGTGCATGGATGGACGCATGAACGGACGCAGGGGCGGCTGCGTGGACGAACTCAGGGACGGACGCACGAACAGACGCACGCACGGACGGGCTGATGGACGCATGGACGGTCACTCTGACGGACGCATGGATGGACGGAAGCAAGAACGAATGGACGGACGAATTCTTCGCCCCACTCTCCATCATTTACTCCGTGGATATGCTGCCATTTTTGTTTCTCACTTCCATCTCCTTTGCGATGAGCCCCTACCAACTCAACTTGGGGATGTTCTGTAAAGTTCGCGTTGCAAGTGCTATTCCTTTATCTATAGGTCTAGCATATATAACAGGAAATGTGGCGTAGGAGACCAATAACAAAGATGGAAGAGATGTTTTGTGTAAACATTGAGGCATTAGCATAAGCTAGTTACGTTGTCGGGCCTGCTAATACCTCCAGCTGCTAATTATTTTTGATGTACTGGTGAACAACATCAACTCTAATTTTCACAGCAACTAAACAGGTTAAATATCAGCAAACGTTTTTTGTTTGCTGTTTATATCCTAGCTATTTGTCTTCAAGGTTGCATTAGTCAAATTATCCTCAGGCGACAATTGCCATCCAAAGAGCTACTGCATCTTGCATTGTAGCGCTTATCGCTTATACAGCTCACACAACCACATGTGTTGGAGTGCATCTCTTCGGGTTCCCAGCCCTTTCTTGTTTCCTACATTTGGGCGGTAGGCTGGTCTGTCGCCCACCACTAGAGAAACCATGCTCTAGAGAGAAGGTCGCGTTATTTCCCTGTCTGCTAGCGGCTTGTCATGCGCTCCATGCTGTGCTCGTTACGTGATGAGTAGTGTACTGCATGTGAACTCGCTTCCTATTTCATAGACTACAAATATTTTGACTTTGCTGCTGTACACAAGCCGGAATTTCTGTCCGCAGGCATTTGGTTTCTCTCCTATTTACCCTATAGTGGTGGTATTTCAGTGGTGGTATCAGTGGTGGTATTTTCTTTTTCAAAGAGGCGTTAAACATACAAATAGCAGCTTGAATTCTATTTCTAGTTACTCCAGTACACAGTGCAGTTCTAAGTCAAATCTTGTGTAGCACACTGAAGGATTTTTTAAACACTTCTCGTATCAGTTACCCGAAGACACCAGTATCATAGTTGTCTCACGAGTCGATCATCGTCATCGTTTGAAAACTATTGTAGTTACAGGCATTATTCGCACGCTTTAAGCACTTTCAATATTCTGTTGTTCCGACAAGCGTACTGGTAGTGATGCAAGGGTTGAGGACAAAGAGAAGATAAAGTCAAGTCAGCAATCTTCGTAACCTTCAGGGCGCACCCTCAGACGCTATCGATATCTCCCTGCATAATTCCGGTGCGCAGTAGTGCTGCTACTGTGCACATTTAGTGCACCATGAGGGCTCTGCCTGCGCCTGGCGACACCCTTTTGCAAGAAGCCCATCTGTTCAATACGCCGCTCTTCGTTTCTGTCAGCCATTGCAGCTGTGTGGTGTGCCACACAGGCAGGATTTAAAAAAATTGCTGCGGGGGAAATGATTGCGCAGAAGTGAAGGCGTTCCTCTCACAAAATAGCGGCAGTGATGGCCACCTTGCTAGGGGCATGATAAAGTATCACCGTTCAGCGCTTAAGAACGAAGCGTTTCCCTCGCACACCCGACGAGTTTAATGTGGGAACGTTTTCGGGTCCCATCGTGCTCCAAGTGCGTCTTACAGTTTCTAGTTTTCATTAGTGAGCCTCTAATTTGACGCAAAATTCTTTGAAGATTCAGTCATCCATACTCGTTTCCGTGTGTTATGTCGTCGGGAACAACTATCTTTTAATATAGCACTAACGTACATTAATGTAACATATCAAAGCCACTTGATCTCTGAGTGGGCACTATCAGAAAAGAGCATGTTTCCGCCATCTTGGCAGTGGTAAAAGGTGGCTTCACTTCTGCTGGCAAGCCATTGTGGGAGCTTCCACTCCATCAATTTTTCTTTAATCCTCCTTGGCGCGACACCATACAGCAGCCGCCGGAAGCTCCGAAGAGTGTGAGGGCGGACCTTTGGGTCAAGAGAGGGGGCTTGAGAAGGGGGCAACTTGGCGCTGCATTTGTAAACTTTCATTGCCAGACACGAGTTCAAGGTTCGGTTCAATGTACTAAAGAGTGTCTGTTTTCCGCTGTGTATGTTTTGTTTTCTTTTTCATTTAACAGCAAAGGTTGTTGAGGGAAATGTTTCGAGACTGTATGTTGCCTGATTGGGATGGTGATTACACTACCCGCGCGTGACATGTGAGAGTGGTGGAGCATTGTCTCAATTCAGTTGCGTCCTAACTGCCCTCTTCCAAGGCACCACAAGCTTGAGCCACAGCATTGTGTAATTGCCCGGGCCGTTTGAAGGACCTTGTTCGCTTGTGCTCCATGCATGGCCGGCGACTTAATAGCTTTTTTTCTCTCTCTCCCACTTGGTCGTTGTTGGCGCTCTCACTTCGCAAGGTTTCTACTTGTTTGGGATGCTCTTAAGCTATGTTGAAACTATCGCGTGCTCCTGTTGCGCCATAACCTCTGTCATGGCCGCAACATTACTTTTTTACTCGGTTACTGCTAATGTTTTTCCTAATTTGTCTGCGTGCAAAATTTTAAATCAGCTAAATTTGAAAGCTTCTACTCTTGTAATAAATCAATACTGCCAGCTCTACGCTAATTAGCTTCTTGGTGCCGACCACTTTTAACAAAAAGCGCACGCTTCTTTATTCACTTTTTTGTTTTGTTTTTCAACGTGATACACTTCTCAGATAAATAGCGCGGAGAACTTGACAAAAATTTAAGCTAGAATGCAAAAAACCAGAAAGCTCCAAATAATAGAAGCTAAAGCCACCGGGAAAAGCTAAAAAATGTCGCAGAAAAAGTATAAAACAAAAAAGTGAGCATAAATGCGTCTTATCCGAGTTTTAAATAAAATCGTGTCTCCCGTTCACGGCTTCGTTAAGACGCAATTATCGAAGAATATAGCTTGAATTTCGTTTCCAGCAAAACTTTTTTGCGCTACTAAGATAATTCGATGATGAAAAAGTACCGTATGATAAACACTTTTCAGCAGTACGGTCCTCTGCTTATTGAGGAGAGTGAAATTATCTACATTACGCAACTCCTACAGCCTGCGGCCCTCTTTATGCAATACAGCCATGACTACCGAAACTGAAAACTAAACAACAGAAAGAAACACACGCTAGATTTCCGTTTAAGCCTCGGCGTTCAAGTTGTGGGCGTTCCCATAGTTCAATTATTAGAAGGGCACATAAGGCTGCTTGCTTTGCTTGAAGAGAAGTTATCGGACAAACTTTTAATACACGAAATTTTACCTTTTTTTCTTCAAACTGCCTACTACACTCTTTGTTTTGTTCTTTTTTATTTATTTTGGAATGCTTGAATTTGCTTGAAAGCAATTTCTAGATTTCATCTCTCTCCGCTTTTTTGTTATGTTGGATGAAGCTCAAAATATCACGTTACAGCCGCTGTATATTGTCATTACACCTTCCGTTAGACCCAAATAATCCTGCCACTTTTTATCCCCCTGTGTGTTTGGTTCTTTATATCTTCTCATCGCAATGTTTGTCGTTCGACTTCACACGGCAAATTATTGCCTGACGTGAGCCACCTGCAGCGGGTTCAAACCGACTGCTGCTTCCATTTAAAAACACGATTTTTAACGTAAGTTTCGTTGATTTTATTGTGACAGAACCTTTCTAGCTGCTATAATTATATGAGTGTAAAAACTAAGAGTCAGAGAGAAATTTCGACGAAACTGTTTCCATTCTTTTTCACTTTCCCTGTGCTGTTTATCAGGGTCACCATGCAGTTTGTTCGGCATAAGTTGACTTCCTAGCCTTTGAATTAAGTTTCACTGTCCAACTCACTCACACACTACCTCACTCTTTAACTCACCGAGGAGCGATGGCGGCCCACTGTGCATCCACTTTGCTTCTCTCTTTCTCTTGGCCGAGTGACCCCTGAGAAGTAGCCGCATCCACCGTCGCCCCACCCACAGTGCTACTACCCACATCCCCCACTATTTCCATTAGTGTTGTCATGCTCACACCTTCAAGACACCGCACGCTTTCTACACTATTTGATGGTACACCAACAACGCCCTTCTGTCAGACAGCATCACCACCATCACTTAGCACCAACGGACACAGACACCCGCACAAAATACACGAGGGACACTCGACTAGCGCCTATAAGAAGCACAGGCTTGCGCTCCACACTGACGTCGTACTCGCAGGGTCAAAACATCATCGCTATCCTTCGAATCCACGGAGGGTGCAAGCAGCCGTTCAGCTGTTGTCACCGCACTGATGACGCTATGTGGGGGTTATTGTTAACACGTCATGAGAGACGAGATCTGCGTGATCAACATACACACTTACACAATGTACGCGCACCCACAGATGCGGCGGCGCGCTATTGAAGGGTAACACGGGCGGGGAAGCCTCGAAGTGTTATCAATGTGAGCAACTATTTTTTTTATCGCTTTATCCGATGCGTTGTTTTGAGGAAGGAAGAAGGAGCGAGATATCGGTAATGCTCTTTTTGAATGAACGTCCGAGCAGTTGCGGAGTCGTGTAATTGACCCGCTTCGACTGATAAGTGCGGCTTGCCACCGCCTTGCGCAAGCCGGTCGCTTTGTGGCTGCAGATGGTGCTTGCAGCCGGTCGCTTCCATTAGTTTTTATGCCCCTCGTTTTCTCTTTTTTTAAATTGTTTGCGATGATGTTTGACAGCGGCAGTACTTTTCTCGGCAATCCTTATACACCGTAATCGCTGCGTAGGAAAAAATTTGGCAGATCCCACGTACCTGCGTGGGAATCGATGTTATGCGAAGCATGCGGAGGGAAGGTGACCATGTTGCAATTTTTTTATTGAGCGACACGTCATGAAATGACGCCAAATACATGTACAAATGTTGCACGCCCAGACATAGGTTGAAGAGTTGCAGATGTTCATATAACCAGATATTAGCACTTGCGCAATGATGCCAACTGGAACATGCGTATCAGCAACACCAGAAGCAGATATGAAGCACTGATGCTCGCGAAGGTGCTGGCCCTGGACATAGCTACATAAATCAACTTCAGCGCATAGCAATTAACAACAATTTACGACAAACCGACGTGAGGGCTGTATCAACAGAGTATATATGTAATGTTTAGAAAATTGCGTAGGCAGCACTGCAACCACTATTGACGTTTCACGAAGATTAGCGTCTATTTGAAAAGTAGTACTGATACCTGGCGTTGCTCTGTGGTAAAATGCTTCGTTACCACGCGGAATGTTTGGAGTCGATTCCAGTCGGGACCCTGACATTTATTCCTTGCATTCGTCGGGTTCATGTTACCAATGTCGGGTAATCTGAACGCCCGCGCCTGAAAATTGCCCGTGCGTGTTCTCGTCGTTCCTGGATAGATACCAGTAGCACACACCCACATACCAACGGCACATACCCGCCCGTGGTTTTGTGCCACTGTCTGGCGGGAAGTGTTAGACGACGTAGGCGACGGGATTGAGACATTATTCATGTCTTGACCAGAGCGTCATATTCGTCAACCCATCTTACCGTCCCACACTAATTTTGGTTCACGCCAAGTTAAGGGGAAGGGGTTTGCCCGAGAGCACCCAAACGTAAGCGACTAGAGATAGATAGATAGATAGATAGATAGATAGATAGATAGATAGATAGATAGATAGATAGATAGATAGATAGATAGATAGATAGATAGATAGATAGATAGATAGATAGATAGATAGATAGATAGATAGATACGCTCAAAATTGCTGAAGTCCGCTAGGAAATGCTTCGCAATTAAAAGAGCTCTACTCGATATGTTCAAGTGCCCCGCCACGGTGGTCTAGTGGCTAAAGTACTCGGCTGCTGACCCGCAGGTCGCGGGATCGAATCCCGGCTGTGGCGGCTGCATTTCCGATGGAGGCGGAAATGTTGTAGGCCCGTGTGCTCAGATTTGTGTGCATGTTAAAGAACCCCAGGTGGTCAAAATTTTCGGAGCCCTTCACTACGGCGTCTGTTATATTCATATCGAGGTTTTAGGGCGTTAAACTCCACATGTCAATCAATCAATCGATATGTTCAAGTCATTGGTATTGCTCATCTGCAAGTTCGCTGAGCCTGTTTTGAGCAGCGCTTACTAGAGGCCTGAAAAAAAAAAACCACTGAGCATACATGTCTGCAGCTATCACAACTCCATAAAAGCAACAGCCAGTGACAGTCAGTAGAATAATGTTTGTACTGCTGTGTCATGGTTAGAAGAAGCACTGCCAGAAAGCTAGCTCCGATAGCGACATTTCTAATATCCGGAATCTGTGTAGAATATTATGGCAATAAAACAACAATAGTAAGCAACTTCTATTGGTCTCAAGGACATACCGAGGTGCCACCTACGTGATGACGTCACTCATAGAATAACAGCTTGTATTGTTTGCTAGAAACTGCTTTTTCTGCGCTTTTGGTGTGGACACCATGCGTTCTTTTCTTTGTTTTGAAGCTCAGTGCTTGATAATACGGGCAATCAAACTACAAATCGATGCCCCCGGTGGCGCTCTAGTGTCTAATTTTATCGTGAAGTCGCGACTAAAACTGGTGCAGCCATAGTGGACGATGCAAGTGGTGTCGCGAAAGTAAAGCTGCCGTATTCTACAACTACTATTCCATCTGTGACGTCAAAACGATCGCAGCGCTGGCCTCTCTAGTGGAGGCACGTGTGGCCAGAGTGGGCGTACGAATCGATGCCTTCCTCTGAAGCTTTATCATATATCAAGAGAACAAAATAATGTAGGGGTTACTTGATACCCCAACGCTATTTATATTCTTAGACGTTGCATGCGCTTCGATTGGCGTTGAGTTTGTGCCCTTTCATTAAGTTTCTAGCGGTCGACTCAGTGATCAGAGAAGCTTGATTACGCCTATGAAATGGTATTCTTGTTTGTTTGGTACTTTGTGAAATGTCATGGAAACCTAAAGCTTACAAATGAATAATGTTCAAGGCCGCCTATAAGCTGATGCCTATTACATCATTAGGAAAAATACTACTGTGCTTAGGGACAACATGATTAATCGTAACGTAAGATGATGACTAACACCTGCAAAACAATGCAAATTTAAATTCGTAGCATTTCTTAGCGAACTTCGGCGACTTTGAGCGTATCTATCTATCTATATAGCCGCATACAAATTTTAGCTTCCCTGGTCGTTTCGGCAATGGTATCGACACCAAACTTGGTATGGCATAACATGACTGTATGAAGAACATATCTGACTAGTCATAACATAAAAATCTTGATATGTATGTCACGAATGTCATGATTTAGATTTCATGGTCCAGCCACTGTTGCGGTGGTTTCTTTCACATGGCATGTTGCAAACTGGCATGGTATGGCATCATTGCATGGCGAACACAATCGACGAACCCCAACACAAAACTCATGACATGCCTGTCATTAAACAACTTGACTACATACCACGTTCAAGATGCACTCATGGTCGTTTCGCTATAGCGTCACATATACCAAATTTGGTATTACAGTACGTATATAGATGACGAAGGTATATGACTGGTACAAACATGATAATCATGAGATGCGTGTCATGTAACAACATGACTACACGCGACACTCATGAAGTGCTGGCGGCCATTTCACTAGCTTCACTTATAACAAATTTAGTATTACGGCGCGTGAATGGATGACAAAAGTATGATACTGGTGCAAACATGATATACATTAGATACGTGTCATGTAGCAGCATGAGTACAATCTATGCTCATGATGCACCCGCGGCTGTTTTGCTAGCTTCGCATATGTCAAATATTGTTTTACGTGACGTCAATGAATGACGAAGGTATGTGACAGGTGAAAACGTGATAATCATGAGATGCGTGTCATATGAGAACATGACTACACGTCACAGTCAAGCCACCAATACATTTCGACGTGACGCGGGGTGTGCCTGTTGGCCGGCATTCATTGCGTCGCGTCACGCCGGCGTTGTCAAGCCAGGTGCCGGTCCAGCCATACGCTCGCAGGCGCGCGCCGCGCTGCGTTGCTTAGAAGCATGCGCGTTTCGCGCCCGGCGTCCCTCCGTCACAAAAAAAAGAAGCGCATTGGCACGAAATGCAGCATGTTGCATTGATGGCATCCCAGTTGCCGTTTGGCCGCGCCCACGGACGCTGGTCGCGCCTAGCGTCCGACTATAGAGTGCTCGCGTTTTGATAACGTTGCGTTGCTATGCCCAGCGTGCGCGCGCGTCAACACTACATAGGAGTATATTAGGCCCTTCATGACGGGCTCATGGCCGTTTTGCTAGCTTCACATGTACCAAATTGGGTGTTTACGTGACGTCAATGAATGACAAATTACATGACTGGTGCAGACATGATAACCCTGAAAGGGGTGTCATGTAAGAAATAGACAACATACCACGCTCATAACGATCTCACGGCCGTTTTGCTAGCTCCACATATATTAAATTTGGTATCACATGTCCTCAATAGTAGAAGAAGGTGAACAACACATTCAAACATGATAATTAGGACACGGAAGTCATGTACGGCATCACTTACCTCCACCTCACAACGTTGTGCTAATTTCAAAGTGAAATATCAACATTTCTCATTTGTGCTTTGGATATCATCGATTCCCACTGTACGTAGGATCTGCAAATTTTTTTTGATGGTGAAAATCTGCGTGCGACCGTCATCCTAGACTCAGTTATCTGGTAGTGGCAGCGTTCGTGTGCTCTAATGCACCCTTGCGTTCAAAATTTTTTGACGTGGGTGCGACCCGCCGATGTCGCCTCCGGATTGAGGCTCGCCTAGCCGTACTGCTTAGTTGAAGCACAAGTGCAAGACATCTGTCCACATTGTCGTTTAAAGAGGGCGTATAGAGCGTATAGTGTTTTTGAAATAGAAGGTCGCGCCACCGTAAAAACATCAACATATACCCGAACATTAATCATAGATTATGCCAGAAAAAACGTCAAGAAGAACAAAAAAAGGCTGGTAACCAGAACAAAACAGCAGGCTACTATTCATGTTCCTACGTACACTGCTGCGTCGCATCGTTTGCGTTAAGCCCATAAATCTGCCACAGGTTTTACGTGAGGCTGCATAACCTTCTGCTGAGCAATTGGGACGGCACACAGCCGCATGTTGTGTACCTAGTACTCTAAATCGTTAACCACTTTTTTCTAAACACACGTGAGCATCCGTATACAGCGTTCCAAGGGTTAGTGAATCTTTAGCGAGACGGCTCAGCGCTCTCCCGTGGTTCAGTACGAAGTACTGGAAATCGTTGAACATAATTTTGTAAACACACAAATTAAATGTGGCTCTTTTTTCGAACACAGAGTAGAGGCCAAGGGACGGCTTTCAGCACTCCCATTGTAGAGTACCGAGTACTTTAAATTGTTAACCACTCTTTCTAAACACACGTAGCAAGAGGAGCTCGTCGAACGGTACCAACGTTCTATGCGTACTTCTTCGCTCTCGGCTGCAGCTTGGTGCTGTAGACGTGCACTGTGTGCGCACCCTGAGGTGCTAAGCTATACGCACGCAAAGTTCTGCTTCGTCCACCAGGCTCGCCTGCCCACTCGCTAAACTCTACCATGACAGCTGCTGCGGGTACGCGTGACTTTCAGGCATTCACTCAACACTTTCAGTCAATGGCTCAATCTGTTGCTAGTGTCAGTTACCGAGGATTCGTTTCTTCACATCCACTGCTAAAAGCCACATGATTCCAATATGTCACATGTCGTTCTGCTATCACCACCATCCGATGACGAATTAAAGGGCGCATTAAACGCAATAAAAAAGGATTCGGCCCCAGGGCCTGATGGACTCCCTGCACAGCTTTATGAACAGTTCTCGCCTATCATTGGTCCAATTGTGTCACACGTCATTCGCAAGTGCTTCCGAGATATTACCCTTACAACATCTTTCCATAAAGGCCGTATAACACTAGTTCCCAAGAAAGACCCAATGCCCACGCGGCCAGAAAATTAGCGCCCTATTACCCTGCCTAATGTAGCTTACAAGCTCTTGGCCAACATCTTGGTGCGCCGAATCAGTCCATCTCATGCAAAATTATTCGCTCTCCCCAGGTCTGTTCTGTTCCGGGCTGAGAAATACACACCCATACGTGGTTAACGCGTGACACCACTAGCATTACACCTCTAGCCGATGTGCGCAAGGACTGTTGGTTTTCTTGGATCAGGAGAAATCTTTCGATTTGATATAACATGGCTACATACTCAATTTTTTACATGCATCTGAATTCCCGGATGAATTCATTAACCTCATTCACACGATGTACACTGATTCAGAAAGTACCCTCTATATAGATTCCCGTGAGAGTCACCCATTTAATATCACGCGTGAGGTCCGTCAAGGGTGTCCCCTCTCACCAGTGTTATTATTCCTTGCTTTAGAACCCCTTTTAAGGACCGTTGAACGTCGCCCACAGATTCCAGGCTTTCCCGTATCCGGTAACACTCAAGTAAAAGCCACTGCATATGCACATGACATTGCTCTATATGTACATAATGAACAGTCGCTGCATCATGCTCTTGATACTTTTCATGATTTTGGAATTATCTCCGGTTCAAGGTTAAATTTTCCTAAAAGCCAGTATTTTTTTTCATTGGCAACCACAGCGGTCGTATCAGCATCACGTCGCCTTTACAGTGGTCTCCTAACACTGCAATACTCAAAGTTACTTTCACTGCATTTCGGTGTATAGGATAGCATCTGGTCATTCGTTGTACAAACTCTTCAAAGTGATATAAAAGCAGCCAGGCACTTCGAAATCCCCCTCTTGGAACGCCGATACTCATCTTAAACGGTGTACCTAGGAAAATTTCGGTACCTTTTCTATTCTGTTAAAGCACCGCTTCACGTCTGCATCAGTTCATTTTTTTTGGTCTGGCGGCACAGAATTATCTCGTCCAGCGTTAGCTCAACTGCGAGATTAAGGCGGTTTTGCATTCTCAGACTTTTCCGTCATGGCTTCTACATTGTGCCTTCGCACTCTATTGCGAGTACTAAGCAATGATGGCACGCCCGCTCAGACGCTGGCTCACTACCATCTGGGGCCATCACTACGCGTCTCCCTGCCGGCTAGCCAAATAACCAAGGTCCCCAATCATCTGAATTACCATCTTTGTATTGAGCCATTCTGGCATTGCACCGTCGGTCGGAAGCTACGTGCACAGAGATAGAGGTGGCTGATTCTAAAGTGGTGGGCACAATGGCCGCCCTTCTACGGTCCTTGGTGCCGCAGCATCCTCAATCTATAATGAACCGCACTTAAAAACCTATAACTGCAGTATTGTTGCCAAGGCATCTCAGAAACTTTGTCTGGGGGTTGGGCTGGGGCTCGCTTCCCACTCGAGATTGGTTGCAGCGGTGGCAGGTGGTTCGCACTTCCACTTGCCCCCGCTGTGTCATGGTAGAGACCAATCGACATGCGACGATTGAATGCGTGGTCTCCCTCCTATTTTCGTGTCCAACGGCCCATTTCCGTGCGGGCGCTTCTCGGCTCTTTTAATAGTTGCGGGGCTGTTCAGCCTTCGGAGAAACCGATGTAAGGCCATAGCTGCCAATTTCCGCCGGTGTGCTTTGTGGCCGATACTGGGGAAAATGAGACGAGAGATCTTCGCGTTCCTCTCTGAGGAGCTTTTCTTCCTCCGGGAGCACGAGTTTCTGCGGCATTGGTCGTGGCCTTTTGTCAAGGTTGAACACGAAAGGATACAACACATTTTTCTACCGACTTGGTGCTAAGCAGCGCCCGTTGAGTTGTTATATATAATTTAATTTGTTACTAATCATGTTTCATTGCATCTATTGTATCGTTATAACATTCTATCATGATATCGCATCGAGCTCTTGTGTACATGTATGCCAACTTTGTCATGTATTATAGAGCAATGATGTCTTCACTGCAACGTAGATAGAACGAGGAAGACGAAGTGATTCGTTTACGGAACACGCCTTGCTCGTCTTTGTGCTTTTCTGGACTTTTCGCCGCAGTTGTGGGGTCTATCTCCCTATATATTGTGGTGATGGATGTTCAACCTCACGGGGCACCGTCCGAGTCCGGTTCGACCGCGGGTACTGCTTCGAGGAAGCGAGGAAACGCGTCTAGTGAGAGTGAGGACACTGAGCTGTACTCCGCATCAAGCGACGAGTCCTCGGACGATGGCTTCCAACCCGTCCTGTACCGCAAGGCTAAACGACGGATCGTCAATGAATCTTCTGCATCAAGCAAGACCACCGTGAAAACTGCCCCTCAGCGATGGCCTCACTCAATCCTGTTTGTGCCGCTGAAGCCTACCGACAGTCTACTTGGGCTGAACAGGCAAGCGCTCTCTGTGTATCTCGAGAATATTACGCCAAATCAGATCAAAGAAATACGTCTAAACGCAAGAAGGAACATCTTGGCAATCGATGTGCTGAACCCACGTGCGCTAAATGCGCTTCAGAAAATAACGCAACTGGGTAACATCGATGTCAAGTCTATAATACCAGCTGATAGCACCACTTCAACAAGAGTCATTTATGACATCGCCACTGAAATTCCAAACTCGAATCTTTCAGTGCTAATAAAACCGGCAAATGAAGATAACGTCATTGTGATGTCGGCCGCCTTGGTAACACACATTGTGTGAGAATTACGTTCAAAGGGGACTGTCTCCCCTCCCATGTGAAGGTTGGCCATTTTCGTCACCAGGTCCGACCATTTATTCCAAAAACTATGCGATGTCATAAGTGCCAGAAGATCGGCCATGTGCAGGGAGCGTGCAGGAACTCCGAAGTGTGCCCCCGATGCTCAGAACCACACACCGAGGACACATGCAGCGCAACCATACTAAAGTGCCCTAATTGTCAAGGAGCCCACAGTGCATCTTCCAAAGACTGTCCACGCATAAAGAAGGAGTTTACTATTCTTAGACAAATGGTGCGAGACAGCTCTACCCACAAAGAGGCTGCGGAAAAAGTCCGGCGAAGACGACGACGTCACCGCCGAAGATCTTCGCGAAGAACACAGTCAACTACAAGAAGTAAGTCATCGCATCTGGGAACGGCGCCCACTGCAGGGTACACCGCGGCGAACGCAGACGATGGAAGAGAGAAAACAAGTAGATCTCTTTCTACTGAAGAGTGGCCGCCACTTACGCGCACGCAACTTGTGGAAGAACCGCATCAGAAGCCGCATTCATCAGATCAAGCTGCGACAACAGAGGAGCAGCGCAACTTGGATAAGCAAGTGATTGCTCTTCTACGACCCATAATTAACGCCATTCGCACAGTGTTAAACAACATGCGTACAACGTCAGCCAGAAGTGCACTTCAATTACTGGACGCTCTGAGTCCAGTACTGGCACGGGGACTGAAATCACGCATTGCAGATTTCCGTCGGTTCGTTTCCACCAATATGTTTCCCATCATCGTCATCTGCAAGCCAAATTTATTGAGCGCTATCAGACTCTCCAGATACGAATCATTTATGTCGGCTTGTTAGAGTGGAAACAGCAAGGTCCTGCTGTTTATTCGACGTGACCTGACTTACATTCTTCGGCCTGTACCACCTGACAACGATAACCAATATATATGCTTAACAGTGAAGAAAAATGATCTTATTGTCACTGTTATCGGTGCATACCTGTCACCATCAAGTAGATTTGACCACAGAAGACTAGGACACATCCTATCATCCACTCCTGGCCCATGGGTGATCATCGGAGACTTCAACGCCCACCATACGCTATGTGGGAGCCCGAAGATCAGCGCAAAGGGTAGAAGTCTGATAACGTTTGCTTCAGACAACGAGCTGTGCTTGTTAAATGATGGCAGCCCAACATTTTTACGTGGCCCTGGATACAGCAGTTGCCTTGACTTGGCTTTTGTTTCTCGAGGTCTCGTCAGATGTGCCGGATGGTTTGCGGGTATAGAAACACATGGGAGCGACCACATTCCCACATATGTCAAGATCAGAGGATTATCACCTTGCAAGGTACGCGAAACTATCCAAAGAGTGGACTGGACCAAGTTTGAATCTCTCATGGAAGAACGCTGTCAAGAGAACACCTCATTTGACTTAGAAGAGTTGATCAAGTCCACAGTGCAAGACACAGTGTGCACCCTCACATGCTCTTCGAGAGTAACCGAATTTGATGTGGAATTAGAACGACTTCGGGCTCTCCGACGGCGTGCGGAACGAAGGTACCGACGCACGAAAGCAATCGACGATTTACGAATCGCTAGACGTCTTCAGAAGAAGATACAACGCCGCATAGACAAGCTAGAGTCACAACGTTGGGCAGCCTTCTGCGCTTCGTTAGATCCTCGCGAGCCTTTATCACACTTGTGGAGGACGATAAGAGGGCTCCGGACAGCTCCCATTCAGCGGTCTCCATTCAAGGCTCTAGCCCTCTCTCAACAGAGATCGGAGGTCGACGTGGCAGAAGAGTTCTGTGCCAACTTATCTGGTCAACTCGCAGATCCCAACATCTCCACGCTCTCACGTGGTGGCACGACATCACACGATCACCACATGGACCAATTTTTTTTTCCATTAACGAGCTTAAAGCAGCACTGGCTTTGTGTAGACGGAAATCAGCACCCGGGCGTGATGGAATATCATACAGAGCACTGTGTCACCTTGGTGAGTGTGCGAGGAGTGCCCTCCTCGAGATATACAACGATTCGTGGCGAGAGGGCACCCTCCCAGTTAACTGGGAGACCAGTCGTTTGGTTATATTACTGAAGCCTCGCAAGTCACCATTGGTGCTCACATCATACCGCCTGATTGCACTGACTAGTTGCTTGGGCAAAGTGATGGAGAGGATGGTACTTGGACGGCTAGAATGGTTCCTGGAGCATCACAACATCTACCCGGACGCTATGACAGGATTCCGCCGTGGCCGGTCATCAATTGATAGCGTCATAGACCTGGTCAGCTACGTGCAACACGAAAAAGGCCGTAAGCGTCTCTGCGCTTCTTTATTTCTTGATGTTAAAGGGGCGTACGATAACGTCACACATGAAGCTGTCCTCAGCGCTGTCAAGGAGGTAGGAGTGGGTGGTCGGATGTTTCAGTGGCTACGCAGCTATCTCTCTGAGCGATCCTTTTTCGTGAGAACCGAGGATGGTGACACTTCGCTACATTACAGCCACCGTGGTGTTCCTCAGGGTGGCATACTTAGCCCTGTACTATTCAACCTGATGCTAATAACTCTCAATGAGCATCTGCCAAGTACTGACAGATTGTCAATGTACGCGGACGACATCTGCGTTTGGACGCCTGCAGTAACACGTCTACAGCTGCGAGTGCGAATTCAGAAAGCTTCCACTCAAGTTGCTTTTTACCTCCGTCAACGAGGTCTGGAAATTTCCCCTGAGAAATGTGCACTTGTGGCATTTACGCGCAAACCAATGCAGAACTACAGCGTTCTGATAAACAGCGAAAGGATACGTCACCTCCGATCATACAAGTTCCTAGGTGTTATAATTGACAGAGACCTCTCATGGAGCTCACATGTATCATACATGAAAAGGCGATTGACAGGCATCTGTCATTTGTTCATGTTCTTCGCTGGAAAGAACTGGGGAATGCCCACAACTGCTATGTTGCGACTATACAGGATTCTTTTCCTTGGATTCCTTCGGTACAGCCTACCTGTGTTAACTAACGCTAGTAAAACAATCATACGAATGCTTCAAAGTGTCCAGGCTCAAGCACTCCGGATATGTTTAGGCTTGCCCCAAAGTGCGTCAACAGCGGCAACTATCGCCATCACAAGGGACAACCTCATCAAGACCCACATTAACGTGGAAGTGCTGAGGACACATATACGACACCTTGCTCGAACCCCTAGACATCACCTAGCCTTTCTACCAGTGGTCCGACCATGCACATCTTACTGCAAAACAGTGACCGCACATGGTGAGTCGATCCCAACTTCGTTCTCTCCTGCCGCTAGACCTGTGACTCCGCCATGGTGCCTCGCACAACCAATGATTAATATTAACATACCTGGCGTCCAGAAAAAGGCCAATTTGTCGTCACCGGCTCTTAAACAGCTCACACTACTTCTCTTGTATGAGAAATATCAAGACTCCACACATATATACACTGACGGATCGGTTCAGCCGGACAGCTCTACAGGAGCAGTAGTGATACCAAGGTTGGCCACGACAATTAAATTCAAGACATCTCACGCAACAACATCAACGGCAGCAGAATTGGCAGCACTTCGTGCCGCGTTGCAATTTGTAGTTGATCTACCTACACGCAAGTGGACTATTTTCTGTGACTCGAAGGCGGCACTGCAGTCTCTACTATCAGCCTTACGCCGTGGACCACACGAGCAGCTGGTACTAGAGATAGCAGAGGTTATACACCACCTGACTGAGAAAGGGCACCATATTACATTTCAGTGGTTGCCCAGTCACTGCGGAATCATCGGCAATGAACGGGCCGATCAAGCTGCCCGCTCAGCCCACACAGAAGATTAAGATCATAAACTGCGACTACCACTTTCTAGGACAGATGCTGCACGAAAACTCCGCAGGCTTGCTCGCCAGCAAACCACATCACAATAGAATCAGCCACACTTCAAGCATGCCCGACTGTACTCGCTTGACCCTACGCTAAGTCTTCAAGTCCCGTCGAGGCTTTGCCGAGCAGACCAGACCCTGTTATGTAGGCTGTGGTTGGGCGTTGCGTTTACCAACGCCTACGCTTTCCGCATTGGGATGGCCGACACCGCAGCCTGTGGCCACTGTGGCAAAGAAGAAACAATCAAACATATTCTTTGTGACTGCCTAGCGTATAGTAAACAATGACTATGCCTTCGCAAGGAACTCAACAAATTAGATGATGAACCTCTGTCGGAGCAGGGAATTCTGCAGTATCGTCAGGATGCCACTTCACAGAAGAAGGCCCTGAAAGCGCTACTGCACTTTTTGCGATCGACCAGCCTTACTGAACGGTTGTAGCTAGGACGCGCTTCCTGTGTGTGTTTTCGTTTTTTTTTTATGAGTGCGCGTGCGTTTTTTTCTCTCTCTCTACCCCCTCTTTCTTGCCCCTACTTCCCCGCCCCCAGCGCTGGGTAGCAAACCAGATGCCAATGTCTGGTTAACCTCCCGGCCTTTCCTTTCCTACTTTCTCTCTCTCTCTCCCTCACTGCAACGTAGTGATGTTGGCGTGATACATAGATGTGCCTAAGTGTATAACTGGAATGTTATGAAGCCCTTGTGTTCTGTAGATACTGTAAATGATTTTTTTCTAAACACGTCCCTGCATGTTCCGCGTCATCAATTATGTACTTTTAGCGGGACGGCTCAGTGCTCTGCCATAGTTGAGTACGATGTACTCGAAATCGCTAATTTTTTTTAAACAAGAATCAGAAGCCCACGGGACGGCCTAGTACTCTCCCATAGTAGAGTACTAAGTACTCCAAATCATTCACCACTTTTTTCTAAGCACCATAGTCGAGTACCAAGTAGTCTAAATTGATAACTTGTAAGCACGCTTTCGACCAAATAAAACAAAAACTTCAGGACGCAAGGCGTTAGGAGATCAACTTTCAAGGGAAGACTTATTTTTTGTTTTCCTTTCGCTGTTCCTACGTTGCAGGCTACTAGCCCACTAACACTTCTTTTCTTTAATGCAACATGTGTCGCGTTTTTTCGTCATATCCAGTCGACCTGTATTGGCGTATGTGTTGAGCAATCCTATTGTCGAGACAACAGCCGTTTTGTTGCTCCCATTAGTTTTGGCGGTCCATCGCATTTGCTCTAGTTGTGCTCATTAGAGCACAGTGACATCATTTATGCCCGGCCACCTCCGGCTCTTCGTGTGTAAGCTTGGGTGAGGTGTTCTTTCAACTCTTGACCGCTTCTAAAGGAAGAGAAGGCTCTGATCAGCAACATGCCAGAACTGATTCCTACGGGAAAGGAATGAGCATTTTCTTAGGCGATGCGTCGTCGCTGGTGTGCACTGGACGGCCGCGTATGTTGGTTTCGTGGCCTGAGAGTAAATCACTTCCTTTATTCTGGGCGTTGTTCGCAAAGCCGCTTTGCCTGTCATCTCATCGTTCCTGGTACTTACTGTCCTTGGTGCAACCGCTGCGGGTGGTTGCAGCAGGCCGTCGCCGTGGCACTCTCTTCCCGATCTTGCAACGGCTGTACACAGAGGTGATATCTCTTCTGTCGGAGAAGCTGTTCTTTCTCTGTGCGCAGGGTTTCCTTCTACAATAGTCCGGCCCTTTTGTGTTCTTCTGTGAAAAACACCTGACGCTTCTTTTCAGACTGCCTGATTTTGGTAGGCTAATGTTTGTTTAGTAATGGCAGGAATACCGTGTAAATACGTAACATACACATATTTATGTGTTAGTTTATGTTTTTAGTTTACCATAGAATGTACATGTGCAAACAACTATTTTTATGCCATGTTTTGGTGTGTCTATGCTTGTTCTGTTCCGTCGCGTTGTTCTCTTCGAATGTTGCTAATGTCCACTATTAGCGAGAATAAAGTTCTCCAAAGACACATCCTGATCAGTCAATGTAACACAAAACCAATCCATGTTTTAGAGGCGAAGTAGCTCTTTGACTCACATGTGTAACGCCGTACGTATGTGCATCCACACGAACGCGCCACAACGCATTCCTTTCACTGTAGGTGTTGCAGCGGTGCCAAGTAGGTGGCGCCGCAGCTGCGCGTTCATGTCACGCTCCACTGGCAGCTTTCTCAAACATGCGCGCTGACATCACTTTCTCCCGAACCCGAAACGTGCTCACCACAGCGCCCGCAGCTGCCGGCTCCTCCGCCCGGTCACAGCGCACTTCTAACTCGATTCACCCTCTCTACCGTGGTCAATGCTCGTCCACACGTCGATTGGAAGCACTCTTAAGGTACGTGTATCTGTGACTAAAATGGCACGATACCCAACCCACCTTCCACGTCTTTGCATTTCAAACAAACCTTTACTCGAGCAAACGCTACACCAAGTTTCACTTTAAACCGTTTTTCCAGCACATGCGTCAACCCCCGTTTCCACCTGGTCAACGACGTGCGCACCGCAGCAGTTTCGGATCCCATCAGTGTTCCCTTCGGGGAGATGGGCTCTATCTTTTCCTGTGACGTAGCATACGGTAGGCACACATTGAAGATTGACGTAACGAAAACAAAGAACAAACGTTCCACCCTCAGAATGATGGTGCAATGATCTCTCGCCTCAGTAAGAAAATCATGCCAGGTAGGTTTCACTCAGAGAGAACGTACTTTCTTTTTCCTAATACCAATATAACGAATACTGGGAAATAAAGTTTGTTCACTGCTCACCAAAATATCTAACTTTCATTTCATCATTGATGACAGTATGTGTGGTAATATTTGTTAGAGCTTCCTGGTTTATAACTGAACCCTGTGACAGAATCACATATATCTGCGGCCAATTATTGTCTTAGTCACCCCTAACGAGTTGTTACAGGTTTCACTTTCGTTTCTCTTTGTTGCCGAAGGCAAGGGGTTCAGTCGATGCGGCATCACGTAGGTGGTTTAAAAAGTTTTCTGCAGTGAAAATTCTTGCCCACGAGTTAAGCACTTTCAACCACAAGATGGTGGCTACAGCAGCCATAGGGGCATTATCAGTTGTTGAGAAGGAGCGTTTTCATCGCATGCCCTCGAGTGTATCGTGGTAACCTTTCCGGTCAGAAAGTGCTCAAAGTACGTCCTTCTGTTATTAGTTTTCTTTAGTAATCCCCGAATTGAAGGCAATTTTAATTTGAGACTAGGTCACCCGTACTAGTCTCTGCAGAATATTTGTTCAGAAACAACTATCCATTAATTTATAATTACCATAGCGTTTATAATAACAAATCAAAACCACTTGATGTCTAAGTGGGCACCACCAGAAATCAGCGTGTTCTTGAGATTTTTGGAGGGCCAAAGTTGGCTTCACTACTGCTGGTAAAGCAATGCGGCAGCTTCCACTCGACAACAGCTCTGCGAACACTATCTTTCAAGTGCCCGAGAGAAGACATTGCAACAGAAGGCGACACAAGCACTGTTGAAATGGCAACGCGACACGGACTTGAACAAGCGGTTGTAACAGCAGTGTCACACTCTACGGAAGAGGAGACTGGACAATGACTGAGTGTGCGCGTGTGTACTGCTTAATGTTCTTTGTTTATCTTTCTTCTCTCTCTCCTCTCTTTCATCTTCCCCATCCCCTCCCATGCGCAGGGTAGCAAACCGACTGCCTGTTGACTGGTTACCCTTCCTGCCGTTCTTTTCTTCCTATTTTCCTTCTTTCCTTCCACTCCAGCACATTTTTAAAAACCACCTTGGGTCTCACGAAGTGTGAGGCCCACAGGATGGCTTTACGCTCTCCCATTGTATCAAGTACTCTTCATCGTTAAATACTTTTTAGGGGTGGAGCTCCTTAAGCCGTGTATAGTGCGTCCACGATGTATGTAGTAATAGTAGTAGTAGTAGTAGTAGTAGTAGTAGTAGTAGAAGGAGGAAGAGGGGGGAGGAGGAGGGGGAGGTGGAGGAGGAGGTTTTCAAAACGATCGACAATGGGAAGCGGCGAGGAAGCGCGCATATCGCCAGGTGAATTATTGGAAGAAAATTTCTCGGTATTACTTCCAGGAGCTTCGCCCAATCTCATCATCATTCACCTTGTGGATCTGCCGTCAATTTTTTTCTTTCACCGAAGGAGCACCCCACGCGTGCGGAACGCTGTGCGAGGTTGCATGTCCGATATTTGTAAATGCAGCGTTTTCGGTCTGACGACAAAGCCCAAGCCCTGCCCTCGGAACGTTAGGCTTATCAGATACGGCTACTCAAGCAGCATATCTCGCTAATAACGATCAAACGTACGTGATGATTTATCTTCAAAGCAAGATCAAACAAATCGATGGCTGATTTCACGATTTATTTGTTGCTGTCAGCACTGTGGACGTTTAGCAGGAGCAAGTTCGGATCGAAGTGGCTGGTTGGTTCTGCATGGGGGCTGCTATTGTTGATTTGTAACCATGGCTTTTGCCGGTAACCGATACAAATAATCAGTTGCGTGGCAAATAAATGCCTTGAAGATCAACATATCATGCATTGATTTGGCGCAACACATGCAAAAAACGCCTATTTTTAGACAACCCTGCCATTTTTAGGCACTTGCGTATAGAACAATTTTTCACTCCACCTGTGTGTGGCTTTCTTACACCCCGTAGCTTAAGTAGTGCTGAACCAAAGAGGTGAAACCGAGTATAGTAACGGAAGAACGCACTTTGAGCACTATCTGACCAGAAAAGTTTGCCACGTTAAACTCGCTGGGCCTAACCTCCTTGGTTTTAGCAAAGTTTAGCAAGGGTTGGGCCGCAGTGCCAGGAACAAGCGGCGGTGAAAGGTGGGAACTCGACACGAAGCACAAGCCGTAAGAGAGCGCACGCGTGCCGCTTCTCTAGTCCAGTCGTGCCACCTCTCGTTTAGTCCTTCGAATGTCCGCCAGATGGCGGTACTTCTACATGACGAATATATGATGAAAAGAGTTGGCGCTACTTGGAGTGTTCACTAGGGAGATGCACGTATAGACAGACAGATGCACAGACGGATGGACGCATGTGCGGATGAACGGACGCACAGACGGACGCAAGGACGGACGGATGAATGAATGCATGGACGAACGCAGGGACGGACGCATGGAGAGGCACACGGATTGACGCATGGACGTACGGAAGCAAGAACGAACAGACGGACGGAAGCGCAGACGGTCTGACAGATGCTTCATCCCACCCATCATCATGCACTGCGTGCATATGCTGTGATTTTTGTGAACCATTTTCAGTGCTGGGACCGCTATATGTTCTCCCGTATAGCAGAGTACCGAGTACACTAAATTATTTTTCTAATTGCTTTTCCTATACACACAGGACGGGCCTCATTAAGTATGTCTTGACGGCTTCATGGTCTCCCATAGTATAGGACCTAGAACTATAAATCATTAGCCACTTTTACATGCGGAGCATTTCTTAGTCGCACGATGTCATGCTTTGGCGTCGGTGGTGGTGCCGTTCACACGCCCACAGCGCATGCTCGCGTCTCGTGGCTCGTTCCATATGCTCGCGTCTCGTGCCAGCCCAAGAGGACACCCGCCGAACTGTCGCACCCAACCCCCTTTCTCGCCTCACAAGGCCTACGCAGGCAGCGTCTGCTACTAAAAACAGGACTGCTCGAGCTCCACAACCGTTCACTGGCCACCCCGTATATGTAGGCACTGGATCGCGCAATCGGAATTCGGTCAAGGGTTTCTTATTTTACATCGACTGTCGTTAGACATTGAAGGTAACGTTTCTACTTCATTCAATAAATAATAATAATAAAGACGAAATAACAATTAAGCGTTCTTAAACCATACCAAAATACGCAAGATTCACACAATACCCTCACCTTTCTGTGATGCTTTTACTCGAGGTTCTCCTGTGGTAGAGATGCAGGTGAAATTTCTTTAAAGGGGAAGCTCCTAAAGCCGTGGGTGTGTCCCTCCTAGCTCGTATGTGACCGCCTAGTTCAATGACCCACTCAGCAGGGGCAAACGGGTGAAAGGACTGACGGATGGATGGACGGATGGATGGACGAACGAACAGACAGACAGACAGACAGAGAGACAGACAGACAGACAGACAGACAGACAGACAGACAGACAGACAGACAGACAGACAGACAGACAGACAGACAAACAGATGGACAGGACAGACGCACGAACAGAGGCATGGATGGACGCATGTACGGACAGACGAGTGCTTCGCCTTTCTAATCATCATTCACTGCGTGGATATGCTGTCATTTTTTTCGGCCTGCCTTGTTTCGGTTGGTTGATGTCGGTTCAGTACCGGCAAAATGCCATATAATTACGTAAAATATATTCACGTTTTTTGACATATTCTCGACGACCAGCCCCTTTCCGAAAAATTAATTTTGGAATTCCGGAAAGATCGAGCTTTACGCCGAAAAGCGACGAAGGCCCTCCTCAAGTTTCTGCGATCAACACGCTTCGTCGAACGTTTGTGACGTTTCAGTGTGTGTGTGTGTGTGTGTGTGTGTGTGTGTGTGTGTGTGTGTGTGTGTGTGTGTGTGTGTGTGTGTGTGTGTGTGTGTGTGTGTGTGTGCGTGCGTGTGTGTGTGTGTGTGTGTGTGTTTTCACTTCCGTCCCGCTATGTTTTTTGATTTCCTTTTCTTTGTTTTTGAGTCTCCTATTTCTCCTTCCCCGGTGGAGGGTAGCAAACCAGACACTTGTTTTCTAGTTAACCTTCCTGCCTTTCTTCATACTATATATACCTCGCTCTTATTGTTTTATTTGTGTTTTTCGTTTATCATATAGTATACTTATGTAGACGAATCTTTCTGCAACAAATTTTTGTATGTCTGTGCATGTTCCGTTCCATCGAAATGTTCAGTTGAAATGTTATTACTGATGTCGACTGTCTGTGAAAATAAATTGCCTTAAGAAAAAAAAGGCTGCCTAGAGGCGGCTACACTGGTCAGCAGCCAAACGTACTGTATTGCGTTTGTCCAACAGCAAACAAAAGCAGTGAATTAACGAACGAAAACTTCATAAGTGCAGAATAAAATAAACAGTATGAAAATAACGCTTACAAAAATTCACTTTCTTCTACAAACCTCGATCTGAATTTCGCTGAGGAAAACCAAACAAATCAAAATCAATTAACTGAAAATGGTTCAACACTGACGGTAAATAACACAAAAAGTAGATGTCGGTATTCATACAGGCTGTGACATCTCAATGCTCGCTGTGCCTCGTTTTTTAGGAGTGCTAATTTGTTTTCAAATGTGCTACAAATTATCTACATTATGTAAATTATTTCTCAATACGTGTAAATATATGACTCAACCGAAAATAGCAAAGCTCATCAGCTGTCATAATTTTAGTTTATTTAAGTTTATGAGCTGTTATAATTTCAGTTTTAGAACTAAACGAGAGGTAGCTACTCCTATATACTACAAACACGGGACGCACAGTCTACGGCGTATGAAGCTTCGCCCCTAAAGCGTAAGGAAGGAAAGAAATTCTAACACTACTTACGTTCTCGACATCCACTGTACAAACACGCATTGTGCGCGAGGGGCCAGGTTGAATAATCCCCATCCGCACAGTAACGCTATGGTAGCATTCCGGTGCGCCCGGGAATAAATGTGTCGTCACACGGGATCCACATGGTCTAATATAAAGAACCAAGAAATCCTTAAGCCCGTATTCACAAATGGACCTCCTCCTTAACTCTAGTTTTCCTTATCGGTTTTACACCTTCATTTCACTTGATGTACAAGGCTGACTAGTAATAAATAGCCAATCTTGATGTTTTATTTTACCCTGTTACCATTTTTGTGCGCCTATAACTCATGTACAGAGCACAGAAACTCGAAGAAAGCTGGAGGTATGGCCAAAGTTGAATTGTGAAAACGGCCTTAGTGTAAAATTCCGACTCTCAGAAGTGACCCTTAGGACGAAAGTGGCCACAACCTATGCAAAAGAACATATGGCACTACTACCACTACACAGCCTAGTGAATAGTAACAGTTCAAGTAAAATGATACAACACGTAACTACTCAGCAAATATTTGCAAAACAAATAGCTTGATGAAAGGTGGGATCTGCTTCGCTCTTTTGACGTGTTTTAGGAAGTGAGGCTCGCTTGACTTTTTTTTCCGGTTATCATTCATTCTCGCTTCGCTGGCGACTTCAAACTACAGCGATCGCAACGACACCACCAGCCACTGCATTGCAACATTATGACGGGATCATGCCTCTTTTACCTAAGCCTCTGGGCATCTGGGATACGTTTCCTTGCGATGAACTCAGATTGCGAATTTTATGCAACGAACTATTTCATAAAATATTCACGAAGTCGTTGAGCTGAAAATCTTTAGGGCTGACCATATTGACAGTGAATAATCTTATGATTCCCTGGTCAGTCTTCGAAGCGACCATTGAATGGAAACTGTATAACCGGACATGTATGGGAATGTTAATTTATATTTCACGTTATCTACACCTTCCTTGACTGTTGAGAGAAAACATTTGGTAAAATATTTCAATTAAACCACTCTGTTACATTTTTAAAGCAAGAGCTGTATAAGGCTATAGAGAAACGAAAGAACATTCGGCATCGGTGTCAAGAGTGGTCCACATTAGCTGAGCGATTGTTACGTCGTTATCAGCGTGGTGCCCAATCACGTGCGCCATTCACTTCGATGTGAGTGACATCATTCATCCCGTCGCAGCAGTAGAGTAGAGCACACGTGCATCAGCTTCTACTGAGAGTTAGCACATAAGTAAGCCACTGATTTTGTCAACTCCCGAACAGTGGACAACAATACAAGGGCGCCGAAGGTGGAAATGTGATAAGGCCTGCATTCGCCGGGTCGATACTGCAGTCCGGGCACAAAAATAGGCCCGCGAGACTGAGTGCGGACTGGTGATCCGGCAGCCTTCCAAGCCGCGGCAAATTGCGAACAGGATTAAAAAAAATTGCCCGCAGCTTCCCTCGGGGGAACACTGAGGAGGATGCGGAGCATATAATTGGTTAACGGGGTGTTAAAGTGCGACTTACTTGGGTCGATGGCTACATTGGTTAACGTGGTTGTGAAATGGGGTGTTAAATTGCGACTTACTTGGGTCGATGGCTAAATTGGTTAACGTGGTTGTAGGAGGGGCTGTTAAATGAGTGAACACGTACACACGTATGCGAAAGGGCGGCGCTGGTCGAAGCGACGTCGATCATTGTGTTTGTGGATTCGTTGGAATTCATTTCACCGCGATCTTGGACGTCGACGCGCCGTACAAACCAACCGACGAGCGGCAACTGAGCGAGCGAGCGCCGACCTTGAGTATATATACAGCGCGACGGCGCATGCGCTGTCAGCTGTCGAATGTTCTCGAAGGAGAAGCACGCGCGCGGCACAGATGGCGACGGCGCGACGGCACATGCGCTGTCAGCTGTCGAATGTTCTCGAAGGAGAAGCGCGCGCGGCACAGATGGTGGGCGACGGCGCGACGGCGCATGCGCGCGCGTCAGCTGTCGAATGTTCGAGAAGCGGTGCGAACGGCGCGGACGGCGCACTACAAGGCGCGAGTATAAGATGCTTCCGCATCTAAAACGCCAGTGGCGGGTGAATCCTACAAAGTAAACCGCCAAGTTAGCTTGCGATATCGAACGTTTGCAACAACAGCGCCGAACAAGCGGTGTTGCAGGCACAACAGCATCAACGTGATTATTGCGGGAGCACGTTTGCCGGGTCGAACGCCCACTTTCGGCGGGAGTTTCTCCAGTGGTTCTTTGGCTTCGGCTACGACGCCTGTGTGTGGCATGTGAAATTAACACTCTGGTAAACCCAAGCCAAACGTGTGTCTAACCTTATTAAGTACCATGGACATGGAACAATAATTGTGAATGGCTTAATGCAGCATCTGGTTGAACCCACTGCGCGTAAACCTCGTAAGTCGTGGAGTTCCGCAAACCACCATCCTCAGCCCCATGCTTTTTTAACTGACACTTATTAACCCTGAAGCTGAGCTCCGCGACCTATTCAGAATCAGTGCGTACGCGGACTACATATGCGTATGGACATCTATAGAAACGCTACCAAAACTGCGAGCAAGGCTACAACAAGGCGAATCAGTAACATCAAAGTACTTGCGTCGTCAGGGCCTGGAACTTTCAATAGCAAAATTGCTGCAATGGCGTTTACGAAGAAATCAGTGGAGCAGTACCCTATCTTTGCTGATGGAGCAGTGACTCCTGTAGTCAAGCACTACCACTATTTTGGGGTCATCATTGACCGCAACGTGTCTTGGTCTAAGCATGTTACTACGCTTCGGAACAAAGTAAATCACTTTGTGTGTGCTCTTCGTGTTTTAGCAGGGCTGAGATGGTACCCTACTGAGAAAAGTCTTCTGTTGTTGTACGAGGCCTTGTTTTTCGGCTATATACGGTACAGCCCACCTGTACTTTGCAGCATGCGTGCAACATGCCTTCGTATTTTGGAGAGCCTCCAGACAGGAGCACTAAAAACATGCCTAAACCTACCACGGTGCACGTCAACCTCTAGCATTATGGAGGGCTTCCGCACCTACTCTAAGCAGGTTGACATGTCATGTGAGCCATTACGGGCGCTCCTTCGTTATGGGCGTCTTCGCTAAAAGGGGACCGACCCGGCTGTACCTATTCACGATGCCTCGATTGACGTCAGACTCTGCCCAGGCGGCGGTGCGAAAAACGCCTTTACGAGCGGCGCCATCGAAGCGCTGGCCATAAATGGGTTCTGTGGTCTTGAGGCGCCATTTTCTAAAAATTAAGGACCTACCAAGCTTCGTCCTTCAATCAAACCTCACTTCAAAAAAGTAGGAACCTCATCAAAACAAACTGAGGGTTCAATGCGAAAGATGTTTCGATTATTTTGGCGTACTGCAACTAGCAATTTAATTGCAAGCGAGCATCGCTTGACATCAAGTTCGAAGCCAGCACTCCAACGCGACTTCTGTTACGGCTAAATACGTCAAACGGGGACGTACACATGGTCCTAAAGCGATTAACATACAGTACGTATGTACTGTATGTTAATCAGTACATACGCAGTGCATTCGCGGTCCGTCACATGGCTTCTTTTCACATTTCTCGGGCATTATTTACAACGAGGAAAAGATAACAGCGCGAGACGTATTGTACAGGAAACAATTTAGTTGGTGGTTTCTGAAAGTGTTCTACATCTCAGTGTTCACAATTTGGTATTCCAGCCCATAAATAGAAGAATTAGGTAATTAGGAATTATAGCTAATTAGTAATGTTGAAAATAAAAAAATAGCTTGACTACCTACAGGCTAGTGCAAATAATATGCGTTTGGTTCTATTTGCCTTCCAAGTGCCTTTAACTTTCAAATTCTTGGCTCAAGTTATGTGGGACACCCTGTATATGAATATATGTTTTTTTTATTCTTTATCTGTAAAAATGAAATGGAAAGGGGTGGACGTCACCAATTCACGGTGACTAATACTCCTTTGTTTATTTTTTAATTCAAATAAAATAAAACTATTTATGGCACAGGGGGTACCCAGCAACAGAGTGTTTAAAAAGGCTTTGAAAGGCCGCTCTTCTAGCTTTAGCTGTGACTGCGCTGCGCATTACGCATGAGCCTGGTGCATTTTGTTCACACCATTTACTCTCACTTTTCACTACAGTCAATCGTGCTTTTTATGTAAACACTTCCGCGCACTTGCTCACTCTAGAGATTCGGCTTCCATCTCACTATTTACTTTGCCGCTCTACACTTTTTGCTATGAAACACCTTACTGGTAATTTGGTGGACAATATCACAAACTGCTTTACGAAAACCTTATGTTCTGGAAGATAATAGATAGTGTTTTGTAACATTAAAGCACAAGAACAGGCGCTGTGTGTATCTTTTTCGTTCGTCCTCATCCCATGCAATGTGGCAGATTTACAGGAGACATTTGAGAAAGCAGGAGAGGCGCTGTTCCCAAAATCGTATGGTTGTTCACGCCAATTCACTGAGGAACCAACCGACCATGAACATAAGTTTGTAAAATAATACGTGAGACATTGATACTTCCAATCACCTGATTTATTGCAAGTAGTTCCTACACAAAACTGTTGTCGTTAAACAAACAAACAGGGCATAGACAGGCCTCCAGCTCTCTTCTCATTGTACTTGGCACTGGTTCGAAGAATGCACGGAGTGGGGCTGTCGTTAGCTTATTGGATTTCCCTCACAGGGACATAAACACTTCAAAAGAGACATCACCCTTGTCATCCAGACTGTCACTGCGCTTCTATAGCGAACGCGCGAACTTCAGCAAGATTGACAGTGTTGTCAGATGAGAAAAGCGTGGTGAGCTTGTGAACGGGCTGTTGACAGACGCAAGGCACTTCGTAAAGCGCAGGATGGGTCTAACATTACGTTTTTTTTTATATATGAACTTGCGCACACAAGTCATATCCATCAAAGACGCATAGTTTGTATGGCACTTAAGGCACACCAGGCTAGAGCTTTTGTAGCTGTTGTTAACATATACATGTGTTTATTCGCGCAGCAAAAAAAAAAGAAACCTTCCGGCTGCGCAAGAAGATCTATGGCTACATGATGTTATACAGCGCATCATCGGCATGAATAAGTGTGGCACTTTCCGAAGATGATGAGACGACTGTGCATTAGGCGGTTGTGCGACAGGCTCCTCAGCCATCTTGTTTGGCTGCCGCTTCTCTGTGGCAGTTATTCTTAAACCCTACATCTCGCCCCATCACAATATGTTGAAGGAGTGCCAGTTGAGTGTGTTGAATGCGTTTATGGTGGTTAGGCTTTGCTATTCAATACCGCCATGGGCATTTACCAAAGAAATGTCATAGAGTACATCATAGAAGACACTGATGACATTGCCTTTCGGAACTCTAGTGGTTTGTCCGTTCAGGGTGTTTAAGTGTGAAGATCTTGAGGTTGCAGCCTGTTTGTCCGTCATGCGCCCTACGTTAGCAACCGAAACTGAACACCTGCACAACAAAAAACGAGAACATCTGGGGAGATAACCAACCTTGTGTGTACAACAATGAAGTCTATGACAGCGCAACATGTGATCACCTGCGCCTTCCGTTTGTTCGTCCATCTGATCATGCTTTCTACTGCGCAGCGACTTCAACGTGGACATGGGCCTTAGAACCAAGCGTCCCCCACTCGTCATCATTCAGTTCGTGGAGATGCCTGAATTTTTTGTTGCTGGTACGTTACATAAGGCCACGTTGTTGGGGTGTGCTAACGGGGTATACATCCAAATAAAAGGCATATGTATCAACCTTCGTGACACCCCCGTCTTCTGCAATATATTTTTAAGCGAAATGGATAAAGGCACTGGGAAGCAGCCGAGTGGCATAGGTTCGGCGATTTGTAAGTTTTGTGGATGACTACAGTGTTGAATACAAACTAACCGACAATAATGCTAGGGAAAGTATACAGCATAACATTGGAAGAAACTGTAATTTAAAGGTGAAGAAATAATTAAAAGTGTATGAAAAGATAACGTGCCACATTAAAATGTATACTTGTAATAACATTATCTTCTATATTTTCCCTGGCATCATTCTCTGATACTTCTCATTATTATTGCGCATAACAAAGAAAACGACCTCTTAAATTCACAGTTTCCTTCATTCATAGTTGTATACGAAATTGGTGGGGTAGCACCAATTTTGTTAATGTCTTTTTTAACTTTAACGAAAGGAGTCCACGTTGAATTTACGTTCGAGTTAACAAAAGAATGTTAAATTCAGTATCTAGATATGCTAATTAGGTGCACGATTAAAAACGATTGCTTTATGTATTAGTCTAGAATGAACAAACTTTTGTTGAACTACAATTAGGCTCATTCAAGGATTGTTATGAATGGCATAGCTAATTCAAGCATCAAATCAGCGCCAACAAAGTCATAAAAGTATTTGAAAAAAAGGCGAAGACGTGGTTTATTTTATTGTCGTAGAAATAGTTATAACAAAAAAGTAAAATTTGTGCTTACAGAGGTACCTGATTGCTTGCTGTAATTGATTTAAGATTGCTTGCACAATGCCTATTGGTGTTTGGTAGCCATGGAACCATTTAACGCGAATGCACCCACTTGACGCCTGGTGGTACATTGCCATCCTATATACTAATACTCAAGAATAATGATCAGTGATTAACGATAAATTAGATCAATTAGCTGGTTAATGATCAATTAATAAACAAACACTTGTTGTAACTGTAGTAGTTCTTAACAGGAGTGCAATCGCTGAAAGTGGTGTTGCAGAACTTCTGGGCACCAAGGTGGCTCTTTTGGGACAACCGGCACAAATACACATGCAAGGTACCCGCTACACCATAAATGAAGTATGAAGCATATATGAAGTAGGGCAGCACCCACTATGCCATTCATCCTTATTCTGTTAACAAGTGTGGTACCCAATACACATCTGCAAGGCTTGATGTGCACTTTGTGTTGTGGCTGATGACGTTGAAGCATTAAGGCCGAGCCCTTTGTAATGCGTTGGAAGCATTCAATGACGCACTCGTTTTAAAATTCACATTGTGAGACGTTTGGTTGTCAATTTACTCGTCTCTCATGCTATATAACATATGTAAACACGATCACTTGCCCGACATGCCGCCAGTATATAGTCTTTTTGCCGACATATCTTTAGCAACGGCATCGCTCTGTAGTAGAATACTCGATTGCCACGCAGAAGGCCGATGTTCATATCTCATTTAATCCTAGAAATGTTTTTCTCAATTGATTTTTTTCTTATTCTGTGCGATAGGTGTTACGCGAACACCGGCGGAGGCTGTGTACAGCTACTGTGCCAAACCTTGTGTTGTAATCTGATACCAGCTTTCGCTGGTGCGATGTTATACTATGTATACGATATTCCTTTCAAGTGCGGCACTAATTAAATTGATCACACCTGCTGATGCCCAAGTGTGCGCCTTCGCCAACCGCCTGATCTGTCATAGAGATCATTGAAGCATTTCGCTATAATAAAAGTTGCAGTGACTGCAGCTAGCCAAACATTCGTTTTGTTATCGGACTTCGTTTTGTTACCTTTTTTTTAGAGTAAAAATAAGTGTTTTTGTTACCTCGGTGTGATCTTATACACGGTGTTTCACTCTTGTTTGTTTGTTTCTTTTCAGATCCCGTGCCTAATAGTTGCTCTTAACGATGACGTACATTCATTTATTGCGTCTAAAAGGTCTCTATCTCTGAATGAAGCTTAATATTGCATTTATTGCTTTTCCTCGTGTTCTTACAAAGTTTCCGTTCATTTTATCGTTCACCCTGACGATAAAAATTGTTTTTGGCCTATCCTTCTTTAGCTTTTTTTTCTTTTTAGACTATAGTAGACGGCTCATAGCCACAATGTACAGTGTAATGCCTTCCCTGACCTTGCATAGTGTTACCAGGAACACACCAGGAACCTTTTGCTATGTATTATATAGGATACATTTACGATGAGATTCTTAGAATCGATGTGAAATCCGGCACTAGACCATCGGCGTTGGTGGAACCAATAGGACTAAAAAACATTAATCATCACGCGATTAATTATTCATCACGCGACTTCCTAATTATATGGGGGAAGATAGCTCCCCAATAAATCTGTGATGTCACGAGGTTTAGCCACCACATTTCATGGCCATTCAATCAATATGAGCTCATCTCTGTTGGTAGCGCAAAAAAAACAATATAGGTGAGAAATACTTATAATGATTTTAATACCGGTGGCTGCAAAATAAAGCTATAATGACGGAAAATTGTACACAACCCGAAACACCACACGAAAATCGAAGAAGCATAGAGATAGAGTAACGCTCTCTCTCTCTGTGCTTCATCGTTTATGATTTGGTGTTTTAGAGACTGCAATAATACGGAAAGGCCGGCTAGTTGGTTGTGCTGCATACTGAAATTCTACGCAGGTCCTTGTGATCCTTTTGTATGTGCCCTTTTGCAAAGCTGGTCTTTGTGATCTCTTTGTCTGTGTCCTCATGTGTGCGCGCTGAAATTTCAGTGTGTTGCAGGTGTATAGAATTTTCTCTCATTATTATGAATTGACTAGCCCAGCGAAAAACACGTCTAAAACGACGTTAGCTGCAGGAAACTGTTGAAAGATACCGGAAGTAAAGGGGTTGGGTCATAAACTGAAAACACAGTCTGAAAATATCACAACGAACAAGAAAAAGGTGACTTCTGCTTAGGGCGAGCGTTAGGTGAATGCTTAAAATGATCGCAACACTCCTGTGAGTTTTGGAATACGTTTTTATAACCCAATGCACTCGTGTCTTGCTTGCTGTTCAAAACAACATGGTGATTGCAAGAGGTCGCAACAGTCTCTAGACCACCTCTAGTCATTAGCACCGATTCGAAGTTGTCGATGATCCCTGTACAGCGACAGTGAGTGTGAATTCTAATATAGGACATTGTTTACTAGCTGCTTTCGACACGTACAATGTTGTAGAGGCGTTTCGTTACTAGTACTCCATCTATTTGTTTATTTCGACACTGAATGGTTTGCCACGTAAGACAGCCCCGTGGAAGATGGTGCAGCGTTGGCGTCGGAGATTCCTTGCGACGCAGAACGCTTCGAAAATACCGATTGTTCAGCGGGTGATTGAATCTAATTTGTACTCGCGTGGACATAATGACGGATCTACAAACTCTTTAATTATGCGTGTCTAATTCTATGGAGTGGCATCGCGCGCGCAGAATGCCTTACGTATCAGCGTGGCGAAACTCTCAAACATTACTAGAGAGTCACGATGCTGCTATAAACTTTCCTAGGCGCAGTTTCTCGCTAAAGATTAATGAGTTGACACTTCGGTGATCGTAAACTAGAGACGTGAGGAATTCATTCATTAGCATGAATGTTCTCGCAAGAAGACAGCGGCACTATCTCGTTAGTGCCACTCTGGTTATGTGCCATGCTACTCACAAAAGTTAATTGTGCATTCATTAAGCGTGACGATGGCATTCGAAAAAAAAATGAAGAGGGATCACCCGTTGGTATACATGCCAGATTAGTAATAATATTACTTTTATTCGATGTCTGCAGACGCAATGATTTGGTTCGAATCCCGGCCATGGCAACCGAACATGGAAAGCACACATGGGCGAAACTAGTGATGGATGTACGTTAAAAACTGTTATATATTCCTCCGACCCGCCACTTCCTGTCCCCATTTATTTTTTGGATTCAGGATTTAGTTTGATTAGGATATGTCTCTCGGAAAAGGTATAGGCCTACAACCTAAATTGCAGCCTACTGATAAGTTAATATATAGGTTACATTTTCTCTAAAACGTGTTATTCGTGGGAACAAGAAGTGGTCCTTTTAGGTTGTGGCTCGCGCCTTGGCAAAACGCCGGGGGAATGTGGTAAAGGTGTGAGGGCAGGTATCAAAGGAGACTTAGTGTTCGAACAAATATTCAGTAACAGATGCCATAATCTGTTACCTATGAGCCAGATGCGTTCATACGTTGATCGTGCGCGTTGGTTGACACAACGACATGGGAAAGGAGGGAGGGGGGCACGTTAGGCTAATAATTACGTGGTGCAGGAAGTCACATTAGCTAGGTGATAATGAACCGCTGAAATACTAGCAGCCTTGACAAAGGCATTAGCACAGGGATACGTTATGTTCGTACTTGAACATGGTGAGATCTGGAACGTGTGACGAGTCTCCATGTCAAGAAGTTGTCGAATTGTCTCCGTCAGCGCTCTTCTTTAGAGAAAGAGGCAGATGTCGGCAAAAGGTAGCTCAGAACTTTTTCAAGGTACGAAGCGATGTAATGCTGAAAACGCAACCTACACTCCACCAACCCTTTGAAATAGATCGCAGTTCCCCGAACCAGCACAGGGTCCGAAACTTTGTCTAAGTCTTTAAACGTTGACCATGCAATTTAGGCAGGGTTGCTACATAAAGAAATAGATAATTATTAGTGTAGCTGCAATTGTTCATATCCCTTCCTGCTGATCTTATAGCAGTTATATTACTGGGTAGAAGTAGTCCTTGGGACCGTGGCCAAATTGTAAGTGCACTGTTTAGGGCATTTCTATAGTTATATATGCCGAACTCTGGCCTATCACTTTCCCATACTTCTTTAATACTCACATTTCACTGGAATCTTTGCAACATGTACAATAACACAGATGCACGCACGCAAAGACAAAACAAATACGAAACCACGTGGAGATCAAGTTTTCTTTAGCGTAAAAGTGTTTTAGGCAGAATGCACAGCACCACTGGCGTAATTCACAGCACCACTGGGAGATACGCGTGGTCACTCATGCACACGCTTATCTCGTGGTTCGGGTGCTTTGTACCTTTTGAACTTCCAGCGCAAGTTTTCTTTGAAGTTACATGGGCAAAAAAATGAAGGTCACTTCACTCGCTGTCACGGCCGCGTTTATAAAACGAGCGCACTGCTCACACACGAAGAAGGAAAAATTTTCACAATTGCTCGTGGTCACCTTGTGTACACTTGTGCGTTTGTTTCGCGCATTCTTCTCTTTGAGCAGCGCGATTTAAGAATCGAGCTATCAGCGTAAGATGTAGTCATATTTTACCTGACACGCCTGCCATAATTATTATGTTTGGACGTGTTGTTTACCTTCGTCGTCCATTCACGTCATGAAAGACCAAATTTGGAATATGGTAAGCTAGCGAAAGGACCGCGAGCGCACTATGAGTGTAGCATGTAGTCATGTTTTACAAGACACGCATGTCATGGTTATCATAGTTGGACGTGTCTTTTACCTTGTGTATACTTGCTGCAGTGTATATTTACTGGTCACATGTCTTCGAAGTTTGTTCACGTTCCTTTAGTACGCTATATCAATAATACATAAAGCAAGACGTTCGCGCTTCCTCTGCAGAAAGTGTACTGGCAATCTATGATGTTTTCCGGAATCACCTGAAATGGGCAATAAATGTGGTTATGAAGACGCCTCCTTTGAATATTGATTTTTGAAGACTCCGTAGTCAACGTACTGTCCATGCCCGCTTTGATACAATTTCTGCAGACACTGCTAAATGTTGTGCAACGATCGAAGTTGCCGCTCAGTGCGCGACACAAGTGGCGTTCTGGTAAAAAGGTGAGACTGCTCGCCAGCCCCATAACGTCACCGTTCTTCCGTTCGGCTGCAGTCGCGACAGCACGCTACAAGCTAGCTATCTATTATGAAATCCGTGCGTTCTGTTAGACACGAATATAACTCGGCGAAAGAGAATAAAAGCCTGAAGATTGCTGTATAACTTTCAGCTCTATTCTTAGACGACGCACGATTTTCCGTCGCGACGCACACTCATAAGCAAATTTGAGCCCTGTTTGTATATATTGTATACAAAACACAACGGCTATAACAATAGCGTCTATCAACTGCCTGAGGAGGTGGAGCTTCTTCGTGAGTAATGGAGGGTCAGCTTAACTGAGTAGTCTGGCGCGCTGCATATGGCATCTTCGTAAGCGAGACGACTTAGCGAGGGCGTTTAACACACGCAAAGGTTGAGCTGCGAACGAAACTCGTAATCACTGGGCCACCGGTCACATCTGATTGGCTTAAAACGCCTCCGCAGAAGCTCGTCCCACACAGCCGTACCGCCCTGGCGCCAGCGCAGCGCAGTAAGCCACAACTGCAAAGCGTGGGCCTTCTCTCCAAGCACTCGCTCAGCGTATATGTCAGTAGCAGAGGTAATTTAATCGTGCGTAGGTGATTAAGATAAACCATGACGTGTGCCAGCCCGTGTGGCCAAACCTTCAAAACAGGCGCCTTGTGTGCAGTACTATAACTTTATGCATTACTGGAAAAACCAGACCACATGCAGCAGTTTAGTATACGCGAGGAAAGCTCGACTGTGCACCGTAATTCGCGCATCTTTCTTAATTAGAGTGAAGAAATTTTCGATGTAGGCGTAGTTACTGAATTGCCCACTTCTCGACAAGCAGTGAGAGAGATGTCCAGTTATTGTGGTGTATACTAAATTTTCTTTAGTTGGGCTCTTAACCAATGCCCTAGCGCTTATGGACCACCATCACTCTGCAAACGAACAAACTTGCAAATGAACAAACCAACTAACGCTTACAGTATGAACATGCGGTTTAGGCTAGGCTAGTATGGACCCATTGGAATCAGCAAATCTTCCTTGTTCCTGTAGACCATGGTTGGCTGGGTGAGTATTTTACAAAAACCTTTAAAGGCGTTCTATGTGGTCGAATATTTTCTTGTTCGCAACTGAGATGAGGTGGTGCCAGTGTTGGCTGAGCACAAACCTTCAAGTTGCACGACCTTTAGCGTAGACATATATGACCCGTTCCTTGTTCTTCGCCACATAGTTACCGCATGAGCTGTGTAAAAGAAACTAATGCCGAGGACAATAATGAAGTGGTGTTTAGAAAATGCGTTGGTATCCCAGTGGAAAGCTTCTGAGAATTACTATGGTTTTACTTATGTTCTACAGTTCCCTCATTTGGGCAGAGCCTGTGCGTACAGAAATCTAGAATCTGTATCGGGTATATTATATATCTTGTAAGAGTAGACCAAGCCCTTGAACAAGATTTTGAGAGTATTGCATGACACGTTTGTAGATACATCGACGACTACTTGGTGTTGTCGAACGCGTCAATTTTATGTGGTCAATGATCCAGATCTTAAGTACGTTTAAGCAAATGGGCGAAGGTCAGTGCTTTACTTCTGATGTCCCAACAAATACCATCTTGCCATTCTGAGGTCTAGCATTTCAGTTCCAGAAGGATCATGTTGGCTGATCTTATTCCCCCTGTTCCACAACACCACTAGTAAGCTATCACTTCGCTCATTCGAAAATTGCAGATAATGAATGGGCCACGTCTTGTCTTCAATCTTATTTAAAGAAAGCCTGCCTTCACGATGTGCGTGGCTTTTTTGCGGCAGGTTGACAGATTGGAAGCGTCCCTGGTACATGTCTTCACTTCACAGCGATTGTTTTGTCCCTTAACAAGGGATCAAAAAGAGAGTTTCAATGCTGTGGTTTTGCCCTCGGGTAGGCGAAAAAGTCTTCGTTATCCCACATCTGCACTCGGTCTCGCACCGTTTGAAAAAGTTTGCAGGTCATTTTGACATAGATGTTGTCTTTCGTTCTGGAAAAAAGCTAGGATCCGTGGGCACGAGAGTTGACAAAAGAGTGCAGAAAGGACAGGCCAGTGTCAACGCAGAGGGTTGCTCTACAGAGCACTTTAAGCGTTTTGCTGACTGTGCGAGTGGTGTGGCGTACTCCATCCCTCTGTCATGCAGCGCTATATCCATTGGGAAGGCGTGACACTGTCTCGACGTCCGTCAAAGGGAGCATGCTAGCTCTCGGAAAAGTACATCTACGCATCCTTCCTTCCATTTTCGGCAGTGCAGTGTCAAGTCGAGCTAAGCAAAAGCGATGTGGTGATAAGGCACAGGAACCAACGCACGCGGGAAATCGCCGAAACGTTTGAAATTCTAAAACAAGAGACAGGCGCTTGGACCAAGCTTATATCGCTCTCACAGATGCTTCAATTTCATTTTTACAGCATTGACTGATTGATACGTTGAGTTTAACGCCTCGAAACCATCATATGATTACGAGAGACGCCGCTGTTGAGGGCTCCGGAAATTTCGACCACCTGGGGTTCTCGGGGCACCCCAATCTGAGCACACAGACCTACAGCATTTTCGCCTACATCGAAAACGCAGCCGCCGCAGTCGGTATTCGATCCCGCAACCTGCCGGTCAGCAGATGAGCACCTTAGCCACTAGACCGCCGTGGTGGGGCCTTTTCTACAGCAGGCGGGATAACATGCTTGGTGAGGATTGATTAGATTTTCGGTCTCTTTCTTTATGCGCACATATGCTATGTATTTTGTGTTTTTTTAAGACAATAGTCTTTCCTGGGGACCTTCGACGCAAAAATTTTGGTCTGTCTCTCTATACATTTGTCCGTTTATCTTCCCCTAACGATACCTTAAAAAGCACCAATGTGACCGGGCACCAGTGTGACGTTACGATGGCTGGGTGACGTGGCCTGGCTCATACGCCATATTTATTCTGTTCTGCACTTCTTCCTCATCTCCTACCAATCATGACTTCATACGTCACACAATTCCCCCTCCCCCCGAAAGCTGGCACCGGTTACAAGCTACAACAAATTGAAAACAAAATAAACAAACTAATGGCCAAATTCGCAGTTTCACGTCCCGACGGAGTTCCACAATCTCACTAAATCTTCAAAGCCGAGGGAGCAGTCCGGTGATTTTTATGACGACTCTGGTGGACGAGCTTGACTGTTGCTTCCTGGATGGAATAACCACACCCTGGAAATCTGAACTGGTGATGACATCGGTTGAGTTTTTGTGAGGAACGGACAAGGTTAGAAGTGCCTGTAGCATTTGAAGTTCGGATGTCGTCGGGGTTGTCTTTTTCGTCGTGAATGGTGCCATCCCAGTGCTTCTTGCTTTCGTGCTTTTTGACAGACTGTGACGAAGTGCCTGAGTGATTGCGGTGTGCAAGCACGGCTTCCGCGTCTTTCTCGGCGTTTTCTGTGGTGTTGCAGTCGGCGGAATAGCAGGCGCTAGGAGCATTTCTGGCGACTTTTCTTTGTTCGAAAGTGTCTGTCGTCTTGTTGGTTTGGAGATCCTATTTTTCGATGTTCTTCAACTGGTGAACGCGCTCCCGTTGAATTTGGCGTTCGCCGATGCCCTCGTAGCAGTCTCTTTCGTTGTCTCCTGAGTTTGTGTACTTGGCTTTGCTTGCTTTGCTGGTGCTGCTCAGGAGATGGCTGTAGTGACAAGCCTTCCGGAATGGGACATTCATTTACTTTGAGGTTTGACACGTCCTGTAGACAGCTGATGCATGGTGAACACGTTTCTTGCTTATCGGGCACGGTTGGTGGTGCGCCACCATTGCTAGCCTGCTCTTCAGAGGCTTCTGTGACGTGGTTGATTATGCACGCTTCTGAAAGACAGCTGTGTACGAGGTTTGATGTATGATTTGCTTCTGAATTGGTTTGATTCTCGGATTGGTGACCACTGCATGAGGGTACCACATGTGACATCGCATCACCGAAAAGCACCAATGTGACCAGGCGATACCCCAAACGGCCAACCCCATCCGCAGCACCTACCAATGTTGCTCAAGGTTCAGTGTTCATACTTGTGCGATCATCAATTAAAATCAATTTTTGCGCATATATGAGGCACCCTAACAATACGTATATATCCTGTATGTGCGTCTTTTACTAAAGAAGGCACACGTAAGTAATTCTAAAGACCGTAGCGTTTATCACGTGGCGCTGACCATGCGACGCTTGCGCGAAAAGGCGAGTGTTTCCAACGCTTTGCTGAGACCCATAGCAAGAGTGGTGGCACCAACCCGTCGCCTTGCGTTCTACAACTTTTCACCTCTGAGACGGGCGCTGAGACGGGCGCGCGTGCCCGTCTCAGAGCCACGCGCTTTATTTCCCAAGGAAACTGCCAGATAGCGCTCATGTCTCACGTGTGACGTGACTTGATGCGCTCGTTCGCCTCCGCTCCACGCTCGACGCACTTTAACGCAGCGCCTTCAGAATACAATTCACCGATTTTCTTGCGCAGAACATGAAATAAATGTTTTGTTCAATCTCTCCAGACGCAAGACTATTGTCTTTCGACGACATTTGCAGATTAACATGCCAATACGGGGCCAATTTTTTTATACTTTCAGTTTAGACAACACGTGCGTCGTGCACTTCCTTGTGCTCCCGTATTCTTTTTTTTTTGCGCTGATCGTCATGTATGTTCCAACTAGCCCTAAGGGTTTGCAACAAACGAGCAAAGCAAACAAGCCCTTGATTAATCGGTAAAGCCCATCAGTCCAAGCCGTCGCAGGCACACGATACTTGGCACGTGTTTGATTGAGTGCGCGATACAAGCTTCTGATCGCGTTATTTTACACCTTCTTTTTCCTTAGAAGCGACGTAGGGGCGTTAACATAGGCGCGAAATTCGCCTGTCATGAACAATGTTTTGGCGCAAGCTGTTCTTCGAACCCGCTTAGCACAGTAGCAGCATTCTTGCACCAACGCAGGCGGACAAAGTAAGTACTTATACAGTACTTAGTGCAGAAACCTATAATGACAGGCATGAGAAGATACGCAAAATGGAGGCCAGAGCTAGGACATGCTCCAGTTTCCTACAGCAGGTTAGTTTTCATTGTAGTGATCCGAGCAGCTGTGACCACTCGATGCTAATAGCATATTCCAAATTAACGCTGCTTCATAAACGCCACAGTAACACAGGCCTTAGAGCACGCCTATGATACATGCACGTCAAACGTTACTTGTGCCATTAGGGCTATAGTCTGTATCGCATTAAAACGAAAGAGTTCGTACGACAAGGTGAAGTGGATGGTTCTCGACCTAGTAATAAGTGTTACGCGCAGTATCCTCGGAACGTACGAGCTTATTAATTGGTGAGAGAGATTTGGAATAGCGTTGATTGCAGAAAGCTTTCTCGCCGTGAGTGCATTTTTGTTTTATATGACTGACGACGAGGTCAGAAAATTAGGTCAGAGTCTTTCGTGTGGGAAGGCAGTATCACGCGTTCCCAATTTATTACCTCTCTCTCTCTCTCTCTCTTTGTTATTTTTATCCGGGCAATATGAAAGAAAAGAAATAAGAAGAGACCACATCACGATTCCAAGGCGTCGCACACACCGTGGCTACTCGCTATTCGGTCAAAGTCAAATCGCGACAAACGCAGCAATCGTGTTACTAGCTACGCCCATTATATTCGATTTCTAAGCGCAGTACCTTGGATATTCGTGTGTTGTATAGCTCTGGTTTTTGAAAGTGGTGTCACATGACAGTTTTTGATCGTGATGAGGACAGATCCAGATAAGGCTCGATCTGGATTAATAGGAGTTGCACGGTGACATTTAATCGCAATCGGGGCTGCCCGCGATCAAGATGACCCCGATAAGAGCATCGCGATTTGGCTACCACCTACGCGAAACTCGATACGAATTAGGCTGTGCCATGTAGCAGCGACCAACTTGGTATCGCGATAAGAACTCCGATCTGCATCGGCCCTTATGATGGCGATCAAAATGCCACGTGACACCGGTGTTATAATCATGTCACACGCCGCATTGTATTTATTACTCCAGTTATTTTACAACAAAGCTAGCTGTTTGAGTTGTCGTATGCCGTATATCTTAGATGGCAGATTGTCTTCATGAAACGGCACGTGCTCTTCCCGTCCTCCTCTTCATCACCTTCATCTTCTTTTCTTCATGCTTCCCTGCCAGCACACGTGGCCTATTTGTCCATCATGGGATGAAATAGTTCTGGTAGGTGAGATAACGAGTACGAAGAAAGAAAGAAAGAAAGAAAGAAAAAGAAAAAAGAAGGAAAGAAATAAAGAAAGAAAGAAAGAAAAGGATTGATTGATTGATTTGTGGGGTTTAACGTCCCAAAACCACCATTTGATCATGAGAGACGCCGTAGTGGAGGACTCCGGAAATTTCGACCACCTGGGGTTCTTTAACGTGCGAAAAAGGAAATGGAAATGAATAAATAAATAAATAAAGAATATAAAAAAGAAAGAAGGAAAGAAAAAAAGAAAGAAAGAAAGAAAGGAAATAAGTATCCTTGTCATCTTGTCATTGTAGTAAACAAACAACTCTTCTAATTATTTTAATAACAGTTGGGGCTTTACCCCTCTGAACCACGATATCATTATGTTCAACAACGTGATGCTACTTTACTTGCACCTCAATCTAAATACACGGACATCTAGCATTTCGCCGCCATCCAAATGTGGCCGCCGAGACGAGGAAAGAAGTGCGTTCTGGCATAATTCTGCCTTGAACAACTATCGTTCTTTCTTAAACTGTCAGAATTCCTGACTTTCACTGAACAAGCGGAACGGAAGACGTCACCCCCCGGGATGGGGGACCATCCATCCAACGAGACAGCGGGCCCTAGCCGTTTGCATAAGGATGGACCGAATGTGGGTGACCGCGTTGGCGCATCTGCTCCTTGTGATGATTCTACCGAGAGCTCATCAGTGGAAGCGATGGAATCGGAAGCCGACTTCAGGACATTCCATACCCGCCGGTTGAAAAGGAAGCTTCGCAGGACGTCATCAACGGCGGAGCCACAACCGGCACTAGACAAAGGCAAGCGATGTTTCACCATCTCGTATGTGCCCATGTCTACATCAGACAACCTGAACTCACTAAACAGGCAGTCATTGACTAATTATTTCGAGTGAGTAGCACCTGCTCAAGTGAATGAAATTCGCATAAATAGCAGGAAAAACATATTGTCAGTTGATGTGCCAAACAAAACCATTCTTGACAAACTGAAGGCCGTCACGCAGCTAGGAAGTATTTCAGTTCGCGCGTTTCTCGCTCACGGGAAAGGAACAACGACTGGCGTGATAAATGACGTCGACGCTTACGTCACAGACGCTGACCTGCAGAATCTTGTGACGTCGACGGTCAAAATCGTGACCATACGCCGCTTCGGGCAGTCTCGCTGCATCAAACTAGTATTTGATTCTGAGACTCTACCCCCTAGCGTGAAGGTTGGATACGTGAGACATCCCGTGCGCCCTTACGTGCCACGGCCTTTGCAGTGTCACAAGTGCTGCAAGTTGGGACACGTCAACGCAGCGTGCAAAAGTGAGACAACTTGCCAGCGGTGCGGCGGGTCTCATAAGGTGGGAAACTGCGATACTGCTGTTCCATTGAAATGCCCAAACTGGTCTGGTGCACATGAAGCAACGTCGAAGGAGTGCCCGAAGATCAAAGAAGAAATTCGCGTCCTGCGGAAGATGGTCAGAGACAACTCGACACACAGAGAGGCAGTGACGTCCATCCGCCGACACAGACGTCGTCCAAAACGTAGGTACCAGCGAAAGCATAGTGGACATAGGAGTGATGCATCACCATCAGCAACAGATGAACATACACGTGCGCATTATGAGGCCGCTACACCCATGTTGCACGCACCACGCCCCAGGGATGCAAAAAGTGGACCAACGCCCGCGTTGCACGCCGATGCTTCAGATACTGAGTGGCCTTCGCTACCGACCGGAGCAATAAAAAAGACCACATCATGGTCTGCAACTTCAAAGAGGGCGGAAAATGATAGGCAAGACACTGAGAAGAGCCAAACTATGCTGAAGAATCTAATAAAATCTATTCGTGCGATTCTCAACGAGCTACACACACCAGGAGCGAAAACAGCAGTGCAGATCCTCAACGTGCTGGAACCGCTACTGCTGACCCTTTCATAAACAATATGGCGAATTTCTACGATGAACGTGTGCGCACCTCTGCTATAATGCAGTGGAACGCACGAGGTTTGCGAAGCCGATTGTCTGACTTTCGACAACGGATATTTAAATACCAATTTCCATTAGTTGTAATATGTCAGCCGAATATGATGTCGTCATTTCGTATTTCCGGATATGTCACTTTGTGGTCACGTGATGATCGAAATGCGAGCAAAGTAATTATATGCATACGTCAAGATTTAACGTACGTGAGACATGCCGTGGCTCCTCATGCTTCTAACGGCTGTATTTGCCTATCTATAAAGCACAAGCGACGTTCAATATCAATCATTGGTGGATACATTCCTCCTAGAAGCCACGTAGACTGTCCCCATCTCTTGTCTGTTCTCCAAGCTTGCCCTGGACCAGATGTATTAGTTGGGGATTTTAGTGCACATCATCCCACGTGGGGTTCTGCCTCAATGAACACCCGCGGTAGGGACATGGCTGATTTTGGGCTCAATCAGGGCCTTATGTCCATTAACGATGGCTCACCTACTTACCTCCAAGGCGCATCGTACAGCAGCTGTCTAGACGTATGTTTTGTGAGCAGAAGTCTCTTGCCTACCACCTGTTGGTTTGTAGACGTTGAAACACATGGAAGTGACCATCTCCCTACATATATACAGCTAAAAGGATTCCGTCGTTCGTCCCCCCGGCCTGTGAAAAGCGTACACTGGCCAGGATTCCAAGCTTCTGTAAATGCTCAGTGCGGGAACATTCAATCTAAATCTGAAATAGAAAGCCTAATTGCATCAGCCTTAACAACGCATACGAAACTTGTGAATGTGTCGCTACCAAGATCACAACTTCACGCACAATATTAATACCTTCGTGCAATTCGTCGCCGGGCAGAGAGAAAATACAGGAGAACAAAATCACCATCTGACCTATCTACAGCACGCCAAGCACAACATGTGTTGCGACACCTCGATAAGCTCGATAGGCAACGATGGAGGGTATTTTGTAGCTCTCTTGATCCCAGAAAACCCCTGTCTCTAATATGGCAAACTGTCCGAAGCCTTCAGACGCCCAGTCAACAGTTGTTCCCTTTCCAATCTTTGGCTCTAAAGCAAGGTCGACCTGAAGTAGAGGTTGCAGAAGATTACTGCCACTTACTCGTAGGTATGTCCTCCTCATCGATATCACCTTCGTATTTAGCCTCACCGCCATCCAGCGACGATCGCCTCGACTTACCATTCACAATGTACGAACTCGACGCTGCGATTTCTACGTCCCGATGGTCGTCCACACCAGGGCCTGACGGAATTACTTATTCGGCTCTATATCACCTCAGCCAGGAAGCAAGGTAGGCTCTCTTGTCGTTCTACAACTCTACGTGGGAAATAGCGACAGTCCCAGAGAGTTGGAAGTGCAGCCGCATAGTGGCCTTACTGAAACCAGGCAAGTCTTCACACGAGTTGTCTTCTTATAGACCTATTGCCCTAGCCAGATGCATCGGTAAGGTGATGGAACGCATGGTGCTGGCAAGATTGGAATGGCTGCTGGAGAATAATGTCGGCTTACCAGATTTTATAAATGGCTTCCGTAGTGGTCGATCATCTATAGATGGTGTTGTAGATCTAGTTTCTTCTGTTGAAAAGGAAAAACAACGTCGGAGATTGGTAGGGGCCATTTTCTTAGATATAAAGGGCGCGTACGATAGCATCTACCATGAGGCCATTCTTGGCGCACTTGAAGACATCGGCGTAGGTGGCCGACTACACGCATGGATAGGGAGCTATCTCAGAGGACGTACCATTTTTTATGTCGACATTCGACGGTGACACGGCCAGGCACCTCGTAAGCCGTGGAGTTCCGCTAGGCGCCGTCCTGATCCCCATGCTTTTTAACATAACACTGATTAGCCTTGAAGCTGAGCTTCCCGACGTTGTCAGAATCAGTGCGTATGCGGACGACATATGCATATGGGCCTCTGGAGCAACGCAACCACAACTGCGAGCAAGGCTACAACAAGGCACATCAATAACATCTAAATGCTTACGTCATCAAGGCCTGGAACTTTAAATAGCAAAATGTGCTGCATTGGCAATTATGAAGAAATCAATGTCGCGGTACCCAATCTTCGCTCACCGAGCAGTGATTCCCGTGGTTAAGCACCACCACTATTTAGGGGTCGTCATTGATTGCAACCTGTCCTGGTCAAAGCATATGACTGTGCTGCGAAACAAACTAATCAGTTTTGTGTATGTCCTTCGTGTTATAGCAGGACTGAGATGGGGCCCTTCGGAGAAAAGTCTTCTGCAGTTATACAAGGCATTGTTTGTGGGCTATATAAGGTAGAGCTCACCTGTGCTTTCCAGCATGCGGGAAACGTGCCTTCGTACTTTAGAGAGCCTTCAGGCACGAGCACTGAGAATATGTCTTGGCCTGCCACGGTGCACATTTACCTCTGGTACTATAGAGGAGTCACGAACCTACCCTATACAGGTTAACACGTCCTGTGAGCCTCTTCGAGTGCACCTTCATCTGCTGACCCGACATGCACAGCACCCTTTGTCTTCGCTACATGTGGACCGACCAGGCTGTACCTATTCGCGATGCCTCGATACGCATAGGCACATGATCCCGTCAGGCTTTGCACCTGCCGTAATCCCTGCAGTGCCTCCACGGACATTGACTAAACCACTGGTGTGCCTTCACATACGTGGAACTTCGTATAAGTCGCATGTTTCTTATATTGCCCTCAAGCAACTCACCTTGGCACATTTAGATGACCGATACTGCGACTCTGTGCACAGTTACACCGATGGATCCGTAACCTCATCCGCCTCAGCTGCAGCCTTCGTGATCCCTCAACTCGGTATTTCCCGACAGTACAAATTAGATCATAGGTCATCTTCGACAGCTGCAGAACTTGTTGCTATACAAGAAGCCATAAAATTGGTAAATGGACGATTAAATGGAAATGGATTAAATGGACCGCGTAAATGGACGATTCTGTCTGATTCAAAATCAGCGCTTCAAGCTATCCATTCTTGCTCAAGAAGAGGCCAATTTTACGAGTTAACGTTAGAAATCGTCCAAGCATTTGACCTAACACACAGGAGCGGTCACTTGATTACACTCCAATGGATTCCTGGACACTGCGGCCTGGTTGGCAACAAAACAGCCGATAGTGATGCAAGAGCGGCAATATACAACGCTCCTATGTACATCAAAGTACCCTACTCGCGAGGTGACGTCAGCACATTGTTGAGATCACTCATGCGCGAATGCGCTGCCACTTACTGGTCGCTACCAGATCACCGGAACAAGCGCCTGCGGGAAACAGACCCCGGTATGACTTTTCGTCTTCCAGATCAAATCAGCCGAAGACATGCTAATATTCTGCACCGAATTCGCCTGGGCGTCGCCTTCAATCGCCACTACACCCACCTAATCGGCCGTGCGGACAGCCCAAATTGTGAACGCTGCCAAGTGCGCGAAACGATAGCTCACATATTTTGTGACTGTGCATTATACGTGGCGCAAAGAAAAATGCGATTTGCAGCGTTGGCAAGCATTGGACGAACACAATTAAGTTAAAGCCACGTATTGTCAGCAATGAACGACCAAGCAGTGTCAAAAACTGCTACAAAGGCTGTTCTAGACTTTAAAAAAACCACTGGACTAGAAACTAGACTGTAGGGTACTATGCTAAGTGGCTACTGCAAATACGCACCACCTCTTCTTGTCCCCATCATCACCCATCATCACCCTTCATCCCTCTTTCCTTCCCCTTTCCCTTATCCCCTGTGTAGAGTAGCAGGCTAGAGCGAACTAGCTCAGGCCGATTCTCTGCCTTCTAATAAATTCTCACTCAGTCACGCCGAGACGAGGATTCGTGAACCAACTAACAGTTCTCCGAACGCAATAAACAAGGCTGCGAAACTAACAAAGAATGAGATTTGTTCGGAGAGAGTCCTTTACGAACAATGCGGGCACATATACTAGCCCGGTGCAAATTTGTCAGAGCCAATTCCTTGGGAGATCGTGTTCCTCGCCCTTCGCCATCGCCCCAGTTGGGGGAACGATCACTTGTGCCCATTTGTTCAGATTGAATCTTCTGTCACTGTCCTCTCTCTTTCTTATTTCCTCCTGGCTTGTACAGAATGCACGACATCACATGTATACGCAGGCGGTGCAGCTTTCGAGTGCAAAGCTTCGGTAACAGCCGGAACCATACAACGCAGTTCGCTAAGTAGTCTTCTTTACGGCACTGTCAGTTTTATTGTCCTTCTTGCATGCCCGCCTTTGGTGTTTTCACTTAGGAATAACGAGCGACGTACTACACGAATAGTTGCATTTTCGTCTTGCGAATTCCGTACGGCCTCAATGGGATTCGGGGTGAGGTTAGGAGAAGCAATCAGACACTCGCGATTGGCGCTCGTGTAACGTATCCTCACGCGCCGTCGTAACGACCACCGGGGCACCTGTATAGAATTCATGCTGACGACCTACTAGATGGAGCTCCGTTTCATGCACTGATTTTTTTTTCACGTGAACATGTAACGTCAGACCAAGGCAATTGTGATCCATGGTTATCGTGCAGAATGTAAAAAAATGGCGTATTGACTTTTAATCAGGGTAACCCATTATTTTCACCCTCATTCTAGAGTACGCCATAATTGTTTGCAACCCCTTTATTGAATTTATTATTAATAAGCTCGAAAGGGTCCGAAACAAAGCCGTATAATTAATTTTTGATCGCTACGATAGGCTCTTGCTCTCAGCCTTAATGGCGAAGGCTAATCTAAAGCACTCCTCGGAGAGGAATAAAATTGCATGATGACATTTTATGATTGTATTCAATTATTTGCATTTTTAAACTGGTTACGTCACTAGGATGTGACATGGATTTTAATCATTCCATATCAAACTGCTAATATTGCTTTTAAACATTCTTTTTTTACGCGAATGATCGTTGAGTGCACTGCCCTAGATGCACCCACCGTTAAAGCCAACACCTTAAAATTGTTCAACTCATAACTTGCCAGTTCATTCCATGAAGTTCCTTTCTTTGTATTACATGCATTTGCCTTATACTTTTGCTTGAGCAGGTTGTTCTTGTTTTTTGCTTCATTTTACATTGCTGTTTACTCTGAACAGTCCTATGCGTCATTTTAATTGTAACCCCGCTCCGAAATGACACCCCAGTAGTTACCAGTTGTGTAAAATAAATAAATAACTAATAAATAAGTAAATTTATAAACAAATAAATAAATAATTTCTTAAAATTTTCCTGTCGTCCCTACAAACCGAAATCAATCAGACACAAATGGTTTTTATCCCATTCAATAAGTAAAATAAAACGTACAAAACCTTACGCCTGATATCATCTGTACCTCGACCCGGTCCAATGCAGAAAACTACATATCAGGCCACAACGTATATAATTACGTAATGAATAATAACACTTTAACACGTATGTGTTATTAGAAAGTACTGCTTCATATTTCTGCAAATTGGAGCAGCCAATGTTATACAGATGCGCCAACATTTGCTAAACAGCTTTTATATTTCGAAAAGAATACTTTCGACTCATGCGAAAAATGTTCTCAGTGTTCAATGAACACGACATCCCATTTGACAAGACAGAATCAAGTGCTTGTACGTGAAACGAGAAAATACTTACCTTTCTTCATTTATGAAGCAAGAGGTATAGTTGTGGCGTGCATGAAATGAACGCTAAAAGCCTTCGTTTCAACGCCAATCGCAATGCAGGCAAGTCAACCTCGCCAGTTCACGTCACCAATGTTCCCGTCTGAATTCGGATCACAAAACTCTTCAAGGCATTACATTGTCAGGTAGCTGTCATAGTGTAATAACCGTAGCGCAAGCTGGTACAAACATAAGTAATTTATTGGGTAAACATGTGGGCACTAAGAGACAGACTCGAAGCACGAGAAATAGTTAGCATACACTGAGAGTGACGAGCAACAGACATTGGGCGTCGAGTATCCAAATTTTTAGACGAACGCGTCTTGTTTTTTTCACGAGTGTTTGAAAGTTTCAGCGTTATTGCTGGGGCCCCCGCTAGCTCTAGAATAAACCTCACTACTTGTGCGGAGCAGGCAATGCTATCAGAACCGTTGAAGTTTCCCAGACATTGCAATGAGGCCTATTCCGAGTGGTGGCAATACGTTTTCGTGGGTGCAGCCAGTTTGTTTAGGAATGAACGAATGAGAGCGTTACAATACGCCCCTACAAGGTGGTAACAAAAACAAGGTGGAATAAGAAAAGCGCGGTGAAAAGTTGCGAGGCTGGCTACACTTGCAAGAATGCAAATACCTTGTTTCTCGTCCCCTCTGGGCAAGAATGAACCTTGACTTAAAGAGTGCAAACGAGAGTATTTAAACGAGAAAAAGGCACGTATGCTCTCTTTCGCTTTCTTTGGGGCTTTTTTTAGCGCAGTTAAATTCTTTAGGAATGAAAAATTTGCGATCAACCAATGCGAATACACAAGAAACCAATGTGTTTTTTTTTCTGTGTGACCATATCAGCACTCAATTTCTCACCAACCTCCTCAGAGCTTTACTCAATTTGGAACACGATGAAGTCGTTACAGCGAATAATTTTGAGGTAATTCACTTTACGAGTGCGAGAAAAACCAGGAGCTCACAGCTTCGTCTAGCCCTGCGAAAAATTTTCGTGTACTAATTAATTTGAATGAATGCATTGGCAGCTGCTGCTGCTTTCGGAAATGCTGGCTGCCCAATACAAAAAAAACGAGAAAGAGAGAGAATTGGTATGCGTTGGGCTTCGCCACTTGACACTCGAAGAGCTAGTGGGAATCTAGATATTTGGTGCGAGTTTCACCAATGTGAAATATTTTTGTCCCGGTTGATTACATTAAGCGCGCAATACACTTGACGTTATACAGTTCAAGCCACTCTTCTACGTTTAATGATTCAACACTACTGTGTATGGAGGGGAACAAAAGGCGAAATAGCACATCCCCAATGAAAAGCCTTTCGGGTGCCTCGCTCTCCCTGTGTTGTTTACTAATTCGCATCAATAGTATCCAGGCCATGCGACATATGTATTTGATGGATGTATAAGTGAGAGACAAAGAAATAGAGAAAGGTCTTTAATGAAAACAGATCATTCTGCCGGGGTATGTAGGGAGCCTACATGCAACTCTGTATAGGGGGAGTGGATTGAAGACAAAAATGCTATTGGAGGAGGAGGGCAAGAGAAAAGAAGGAAAAAGGATTATAATGTGATCGTGACATCTACACGCCTACGTGATGGGAAAGATGTAAGTTACGTTACAGTTTGTCTGTTAGGTTAATGTCCTCCAGGAATAGTCTATGGTTTACATGCATTGTATCAAGTTGCAAAGCCAATGAAGGGCACGTGCTCGAATGACTTTCATATTTATTTTATATCATCTGTTTTTTTTTCTCCGACTTCGCGTTTTCTTTCCTATTTCCTTTCTGATTTTCTCGCCAACATATTCTTTCTATTTCAACCTACGCATGTTTGCGCTAGTGTGTCTTTCTGAGGAAACCCGTGATAAAAATATATCGTATTTCTTTTATTCGCTCAACAATTTACTAAAGTAATCAGAAGAAATTGTAAAAGTAATTCTTTCTTACTGTTATCAAGCTGTGACTGTTGCAGGACTGGGTTCTTTGGGTAGTATTAAAAACTCGACAGGTTGGTAACAATTCATTGCTCTAGGTCAACGGTGCGTCTTTTTTCTCTCTTCGTTTCCCGCTGTTTACCTAGAACTAGGTTCGCGTTTTCCTTCCAATTTTCAGCCCCACTTTTATTTCGTTTCATTTCATTTTTTTTACAACTTCTCATAGCAGAGGGCATAAAAAGAAAAGGCTCAGCACAGCTTCACCAGTCTTTCCAGCCTGTAAAAATCCAGTGCCAAGCACGGACAGCACAAAAAATTTGTGCGAATAAATGTACACAGACCCTAATGGGCACGTTCATTAGGCACAGAGTTCATTTGAAACCCAGTGTGTAACCAAATCATCTTATCAAGGCTATCCTACGCTTGAAATTGTAGATGTGGGCTTAATGAGAAAAACGTTTGAAGCTCATGACCTGCAAGGTACATGAATGTTACAATCATTTCACGCGAAAGTATTCAAACAGAGGGTAAAATACTTCTCAACTTATGGGCACCGCAATTCATGCGTGAGGACTTCAATTTTTTTTATTAGGCGGAAATGGTTCAAAAACACGTATCCGGCTCGTTTTGCTGTGTCGTTCTGCATCAATATATTATTTATGTCTTATTTATATCGCAGAACTTGGTGTAATTCATACAAACTGAATACTTTAGGAATAGCAGCAGTTTTAAATAGCTGTGCAAAATGATAATCGCTGGGTAAACCGTAAATAAGGCGTAGAGCATTATTCTGCCGAAGATAAACCTTGTATATATTTTTAAGTGTTCTAGTACCCCGTGCAAACTGGCAATATTCAACCTATGACATAAACGGAGATTTCAAAAGCAGCTGGGTAAACCGTAAATAAGGCGTAGAGCATAATTCTGCCAAAGATAAACCTTGTATATATTTTTAAGTGTTCTAGTACCCCGTGCAAACTGACAATATTCAACCTATGACATAAACGGAGATTTCGAAAGCAACAATTTGGTTTTGTTAAGAAGGGCACGATTATTACGGTATACCTCACCAACGTAATGCCTGTAAATAGAAAAATGTATACATCCTACTAAAACAAGCTAGGATCCAGCAGAAAAGCGGTAATGATTGATTTGTGGGGTTTAACGTCTCAAAACCACCATATGGTTATGAAGCAGAAAAGCGGTAAATCGCGCCTTTAACAATGTAACGTTATGAAACTTTTCCCTATAAAGAATTTCATTTTTTTCACGCACCTTTCATTTCATTTCATTTATTTTCTTTTCACCAAAACAAACCTAGATAAATTACCCATTAAACATTGCATAAATATTCGTGATATTTAAGTAGGATATCGTTTAAGAATCTGTGTCGCATAAAATGCGGTATCACGGTTGGCGCTAGTGGCGTTCTCCATCAGCAATAAATTGCAATTAAAACAAAAAATAAACGCAGAGGTCCGCGACGGAATCAGACCCCACCTGGGTCTCAATGCCCTCATCTTTGGCTTTAGCGGTTTCGCAGCTGTTTCAAGACATTATCTACGTTTTATGGTAGTATAAAAAATAACGTTATCGCATTCCACTTTCAAAAGCGAAATTAAAACGCCCTCAGAGTTTTTAAGAGTAACCTAGCTTCCAGTTGTGTTTTTTTTTTATTCTGCCTTTTTTAGGATTTACTCCGGGGAATATGAAATAATCGATGTTCCAGTGCGAAAACACGCACAAACACGCATTATTTTGTGACGTCTATCCCGCCGAACGTTAATGAATTCAGGCGATAAGCACTAAGCGTGAAATACATTATTGGAATTCTAAAATTTGATGAATCGTCTTTCTGGAATTCTTCCCGGCCTTTACTTGCTTACTTGTGCAGTCTCGCTCAATGAAACTTGGTTCCGCGCGGAAAGACAAGCTCTGATTCGGCGCAGCTTTTTCAGAGAAACAAATGGGTACATTATTTATTTCCAGGGTGATAGACGGAAAGAAGAATTCTTATAGTGCCAGCGAGTCTCGCATCCCTCTTATTTATCTGCATAATCAATAAAATGACTCTGAAAAATACCCTTCTCTAGTATTCGCTTCGTTCGCCTTTTGAAGGCGTCGCTCTAATCTCGCAATTTTTCAAATCATCGCAATTATAGCCGGTATTCATCAGGGAGGTAATCGAAGCCGTTGTGTTATTCGATAAAATTGCTTGACGAGTATCATTTACTGAATGGTTACGCGTTCAGTTGGCTCCCGTTGGTTTTCATGGAACGGTAGTTGTTACTTCCTTAAGTGCTTATAATTATTGCTGTCATGTTGCTATGCAGCCGGTACTACCCAATTTGTTTAGGACTTTTAACACTACACGAAAATATTTACCTAGTAGAAGAGCACTCTCGGAAAACATATATGATACCGCATCTGTTTACAGGGCGGTGCGTACGTTTACGCACAGACATGTAATAATATTAATATTATTAAAAAAAAATAATAATAATAATAATAATAATTCAACTGCTGCCTGCTTCGATGAACTGCACGCCAGTTCCGGTAAGAACAAACTACGCCACCTGGCAACCTCTAATCGCTGCATTGGATGGTGGCACTGACAGCGCAGTATTCATAAGCCAGCCCGGAGCCCTCCACCTCGGTCATGACATCGCGCCAAGAATGCCAAGCTTACGGGGGTTGTTCTTACACCTTAGTTACCTGAAAGGTGACATTTGCTATAGAACAAGTCATTATGTTCGGCTACCTTACTAGCTGAATCGAACACTGCGAAAGAGAAGCATGTTGAAGCCAGCAACAAAATTCGGTTGCTTAAGGATAAAGTGGCGGCATTGGAAAGCAATTCCACGTCACCCAATAGCACAGGTGTATATGAAGCTAGTGCTCATGTGTTGCGTGCTTTGTCTAGCCAGGCAACAAAAATTTCAATGCGATGTGATAGCTTTGAAAATAGACTGCGGTGATCTAACCTTCTTTTCTTTGGGCTGGATGATGAACTTAATGAAGACTAGGCAAAATCTGTACGAAAAATAGTAAACTTCTGCTGAGAAAAAATAGGTGTCACTGTCACGGAACGGCAATTCGAGGGTGTGCACCGAATAGGCAAATACACAGCAGATACGCGGAGGCCTATAATAGCAAATATAACGTTCTTTATTAATAAAGACTCTTTGACTTGAACTTGACTTGAAACCACCTTCATAGTAGCGCGTTTGAAACGTGTCTGTGCGTTTGTGCTGCCTTGGCACCACCTGAAGACAGCGCATTCGAGACGCGTTTGAGCTGTATTGAACTCGGTGGCAAGTCAGGTTAAAGTCAAGCAGCGTTTCTGAATACGGGGGTAAGTTCTACCATCGTCACGTAGCCTTTAAGCGTGAACACACCTCTTGGTCTCTTCATGTGCGATTCTCTCCCAACAGCAGCAGTGTAGCTAGCCTAATACTCGTACTTCTTACAATACACAACACATTTACCAACTATCTATGTCATACTCTCAAGAGATAAAATACAGCCTTTATTACTTTCGTCCAGAATTTCCGAACTGCATCACGTGACAAACTGAGGCAGTTAGATATCGGCGCAAAATATTTTATATTGAACCTTCAAGAGGCGACGGTGGGGAGATTTATTCTTTGTGTACTTTTATATCGGGTTAGATACACTTTGTTGTTTTTGATTGATTATTATGTGGGGATTAACATATCGAAACCACCATATGATAATGAGAGACGCCGTAGTTGAGGGCTTAGGAAAGTTCAACCACCTTGGGTTCTTTATGTGCACCGAAATCTGAGCACATGGGCAGCCTTTTCGCCTCCATCGAAAATGCAGCTGCCACACAGTGATGTTTCGTACTAGGATGAAGAATTCCCTTTGACAGGCATGTAAATTCTCAATTTCGGGTATTTTTTCCCGCAAACGTTGACGAAATCACCAGCGTATTTTCCTGCAAAACACAACTAATTTCCTGCCCCATCCATGCACACACATACTATCATTACAGGTATCTGACGTACTGGCGACGTTTAAAACCATAACTAGCCACTATACGGCCGCACATTAAAAGCATGACTTTATTAATTCATGTATTTCTGTACACTGCCAATTGTGGGCTTCAAGTTTAACAGCAATAGTTAAGTAGAAATTGCTCCACGTAAATATCAGAAAAAAACTCACAGGCTATGCTTGCGTGGTGCCTGTGCAAGAACCGATTACAGCAGATGAAGGCGCACTGTCATAGGTAATTATCGCTCGTCATAGGAGAAATAAATCATTTCTAAAATTTCCTGCAATATCACGATTCTCTTTTTCCCTTTGGCTCAAAACGAAGGGTGAAAATTCTCAAAAAAGGAAAATTTTCCTGCGCGGAGCACCACTGCCACCACAGCCGGGGTTCGATCCCAAGACCTGCAGGTCAGCAGCCGAGTACCTTAGTCAGTAGACCACTACGGTGGGTAATCTTGTAGTTCGTTCTCAAGAAGAAGAAAAACATTGGTGTCAATCGCGATAAGCATTTTTAGACAGCTGTTTTGAAGTATTGTTTGAGCAAGGTTTCGTTGTCATGCATACTTTTTCCCCTTGTAGTCCTTCACCGCAACTTCGAAGTGTATCCCCGTAATCACGGAGTAGTCAAGCTCTGACTGGAAGCTTCATATAATGCCGCCGCGTGGCATGTTGGGTCTTTCATCTTCCAGGAAGTAGCCACGTTGTGCGCCTTCAATTGCCGCGTTCACGACAGCTCCGAAAATACAGTGTGCTCTAGAGAACGACTTTGCCCCCAAATTTATGAAACCTTGACCCCATCGATACGGCGCTAGAACAAAAGCTACAGGTGGGGGTCAAAAATTTGCAGGCCACTATCGCACTTATTCCTATGGAAGCGTGGCCTGTAAACTTTTCTTCATGACAGCCCATCTTCTGTTTATTTCCATTGGTTGAGTCGGAGCTGCAGATTGACTTCTAGAGCTTGCGCGCAGCTCTGGCGTAGAGCAACGCCTACCGCATCCGAGGTTAGAACACTACGTGTGCCGTTAGAGCAAGGTGGAAGGAAACGGTTTTATCTTTCGCGAAACAAGTTGTCCAGAGTATCCTTGCACAGAGTTCTTAAAGACGACAGTCTTCTTTGGGAACCTAGACACAAAAATTTTGGTCTGTCTGTCTGTACACTTGTCTGTTTGTCCACTCTTAACGGTACCCTAAACAGCACCAAAGTGACTAAACGGTACTCCAAAGGGTCAACCTGATCCACAGCGCCCACCAATATTGCTCAAGAATCAGCGTTCATAATTGTGCGATTTTCAATTAAAAAGCAATTATTGCGCATATCTGAGGTACAATAACAACGCATCAATATTATATATGTGTATTTTTTACTAAGGTATACATAAGTCATTTTAAGCATCGTAGCCTTTATAACGCTGCGCTGGTCATGCAACGCTTGCACGAAACGGCAAGTGCTTTTAACGCTTTGCTAGGACAACACGCGTTGGTACACCTACCCATCGCCTTGCGTTCTACACCTTATCACCTCAGAGACGGGCGAGCACGGCACGCACCCAGTTTTCCAGGATAACTGCGAGATAGCGCTCATGTCTCGCGTGTAAAGTGACTTGATGCGCTCGTTCACCTCCGCTGCACGCTCGAGGCACTCTAACGCAGCGCCTCCAGAATACCATTGACCGATTTTCCTGCGCAGAACATCAAATGAACGTTTTCTTCACTCTCTCCAGACGCAAGACTATCGTCTTCCGACGACATTTGTGGTGTAACATGCAGATACGGGGCCAATTTTTCATTACGCTGTCGAATGCCCGCCTTTACGCGGCAGCTCAAGAGACACTCTCACTATTTCACGAATAGCTTGTGCAGGAACATCTTTCTGACTGGAAGCTGTCGCTTGGAACAGCGTATACGATGCTGAACAATTTGCCGACTCGTCAATATCGTCCGTCATTACCGCCTAAACAAGTGACTTCCGGCGGCACCTAAAATGAATTTTAGGACTTCGGCAGCACCTGATCCCCCTCTACCCCACCGATTTTCGACACTTCGAGCAGGAAAGCTTACCTCTACTCCACCATTTAAATTCAACATAAATAAGCGCCATACGAGAATTGGTGCCTTGCATGCTATTGCGCGCTGAGAACTTCAGCCACATTAATCCAGATTTACACTCCTCTATACAGAAGAGATGTATTGCAGGCAACAAAAAATATATGACGAGAGTAATACCCGTACTGAGGCTCCGATTGTTGACAACTTTTACCAGTAGACTACGCATACTAACTTCTGAAAGTTAGTGAAAAGGGTGGATCTTTGCATTCAACGAAAGCCCATGGCGTTACAAGCATTGTCACTTACTTTTTCGTTATTGTCATTTCTGCCGCCAAACAACGCAATAGCGCCGCAATTGTTGCTCCATGGGGTAATTATATTTCACCAGTAATATTTCACCACCTTGCGCTTTCTATACTGAAAAGGGCAATGCGATTACAACAATCTAAAGCAGCCAAGCACGGAATGGAATGGAATGGAATGGAATGGAAAAACTTTATTTCGGTCCTGCAGGACGCGCTTAGCGCGTAGCGGGCGTCTCCCACGTAGGGACCGACAGGGAGTACCTGGCGGCCGCTTCGTGGGCCTGCTGGACGGCCCATCGCTGGTCGGCGAGAAGTGAGCTCCTGAGGGACCTCTCCCACTTGCTTGAGGTAGAGTCGGGAGGAGTTGTTCTACACTCCCAGAGCATATGTTCGAGTGTCGCTGTGTGTCCACATGATGGGCATGTGTAGTTTTTTTCATTAATTGATTCTCTGACAAAGCTGACCTGATCAGCTCTTCGTTATTTCTCTTTTCTTTGTGCTGCTACAATCAAGTTGAAAGAACGTCGACAGCAGCATGTTCCAAGACTCCATTACAGGTTTCGTTTAAAACAAACTTTTTGGCACTACGGCCCAGCTGGCAATTAAGTGAAAAAAGTATAGGCTATTCTTATCGTGGAAGTTACACCCAAGAATTATAATCAATGTTATAACGTAAGCTGCGATTATTTTGCCTTCTACGCTTTATATAGGAGTATTGCATTGAGAAATAATATTCCGGCTGATTGATCATTTGTTTTGGTGAATTCGGTTGTTTTTTAAACATGTGTGCCCAACATGCACTCACAATGAGTGCACCTGGATTGTGCTGTAATTGTTGCCAGCCAAGTTAAATTGAAAACTAATTTTGTTTCAGAATGTTCCAAGGAAACTAACAGGGTTTATCCCTCTGTCATAAAAGTAGGTACAACGCTAAAGTAAACCATCTTTTCGCATGAACGCTGTGCATTTTATCAATGATATTTGCAATGCTTCACCGTGTCTTTGCGAGATATATCCCCATTTGACGTGTATGCACCCACCCTGACGCCTAGAGGAAGATTTCAAGCCCAACAACTAACGCTAAAGATCCTAATGTAACCCTTGCGATAGCCGAAACACTTAGCGTAGGAAGTGTTGCCTGGACTCAGTGTGAGCTGAATTTCATGTAAAGATCACATCAACAAGTACACAGCACTGGTACTCGATATGCACTCATTCAAATAGTCGCCATCTGAGAAGAACAACTCCAATGTGTGCGCTCCCGAGTACTAGGGTTACCTACGCCTGTGTGCATGCGCATACCACATATACCGTTTGCGGAACGCGAGAGAGAAAGTTTATAGATTCAGCCGTGAACGCAGAGAGGCTAACCACTTGCCCATGGCGTGTTTATTGCTGCCCCGTCATGCGTTGAAGCTACCATAGTAGAGACGTGAAGAACTCTTCCTTCAACCCCCCCTCCTTACTGCTATCACTGGAACAGGCTGAAGGTGGGAAGTATTTTTTTATTTCTTTATGAATGAAAGTGCACAAGCATATAACGCATGTTTATTAAGCATGAGCGTCGGTAGTTCAGTTATTAGGGTGCCAGACACCTATATAGATAAGGACCTAGAACTCATGAGCTCGACTGCCAGGTTATCCAAGTCAGCAAACTTTATCCTCCGATTTTTTATTTACTCAATTCAGTGTACGTATGCATTTATTAACGTTACATCTGTGACAGAAATTTTCAGTGAAGTGTTGGTGGACCCCTGTACAAAACACTTGCGTCTTGAAATGTTGAACCAGAAGAATCACAGCGCCTGACTTATCGTAAATATATGCAGCTCTTTAGATGCTGCATAAAAATGAAAATATACAAGCGCCCGCATACGTATTCATTTAACATTGCATACCAACATAACATGCAGCAATAATTTGGTAAGCACTCGCTATTTCTAGTTCAGCGCTTAAAGGCCGAGATGCAATGCCCCAATTAAAAAATTGCGGATAAAGTTAAAAGCGAAAAAAAATCATAGACTTGGCAATTCCACGCAGTACATCTTATATGAGACCTTAAAATTAAGTAGATTTCCACTATCCTTCATGAGGAAGGTATATAACAGCTGTATCTTGCCGGTACTTAGCTACGGAGCAGAAACCTGCAGGCTTACGAAGAAGGCTTAGCTTAAAATGAGATCGACGCAGCGAGCAATGGAAAAAAAATGGTAGGTGTAACCTTAAGAGACAAGAAGAGAGCAGAGTGGATTAGGGAACAGACGGGGGTTAAGGATATTATAGTTGAGATCAAGAAGAGGAAATGGACATGGGGTGGGCATGTAGCGCGTTGACAGGATAACCGCTGGTCATTAAGAGTTAGGGGGAGACAGAAGGTTAGGTGGGCAGATGAGATCAAGAAGTTTGCGGTTATAAACTGGCAGCAGCAAGCACAGGACCGGGATAACTGGCGGAACGTGGGAGGCAGAGAACGTAGTCAGGCTGATGATGATGATGAGTATGTCACATATTATTGTTACTCAGTCCCCGCCAAGAGTAGCCAGCCGGTTACCTATACCTGCCTTTCAATACTCCTACTTTTTCATCTATTCAGGTCATTTTGACAGCTGTATTTCCTTTTGCGCTGAATTGACAAACAAATAGTGAGCATAAATATAAGATGTCAACTTCGGGCTCCCCGTCAAATTCTTTGTGATGTAAATTCATGACGTTTTAGGGCAACCGTCAGAGGCGAACAAAACTTTGTGTTTGCTAACGTCCCCATTGCAGACGCTGCAAACCGGCGGAAAGGAAATTCGCAATACCAATGTTGAAACGCATTTACACGCGCGTACCACGGCCATCACGTGAGATGAAGTCTGTAAATTACGGCTTAGAATCGAGAATGCCATGCTTATTACTTGTGGCAAGCGTAGTGCCCACTTCCGACAAAGTGATAACGGCGCATCAAGAAGGGACAATGTGCAAAAGAAATGTGCGAACACCATTACCATTAGAAAAGTTATGAATCAATGATGGCCCCACGCCTTTCGTGAGAAAACAATTAGAAGCCGCGCGAAAAAAACGATGACAAAGAAAAGACATGCGCAAAAAGACTAGCATAGTTTATTCCTTGTCGCCTTTTTTTTACGCTGCATCCATTTTTTTTCGCATCATGAACCACCTCGCCTAAACCTGCAAGTTGTTTAAATGTAGTAATAAAGAACGGGAGTACACGGCGCACTATCATGATATCCCCATCATCATAAACGAGGTGGTCTCACTCTGCATGGCGCAGTTTGCCCCGGTACAACAAAATTACCCCTTTTAAGGAACATTGCTTGACCCTCGGGACCCAGTATGGGAATGGCGCATATGCAGTAAGGTCGTCGCGTAATATCGGCAAAGCGCGATTCAACTGATGGCGTGTGACGCTGGAAAATGGGGAAGCCCAGCTGGTTTCACGAGAAAAGTTGAAGGACGCTTCATCATTGCCTTCATTTAAACATGCACTCATGCCAACATAGCTTTTCATTTTTTTCATCTCGCATATGCAAATGTAATCATGATATTGTCACGGTAGTCAAATGTAAAAGAATCTACTCAGCACCCAATAATTCCTCGATAACAAACAGTCTGTTAATATGCATGCGTAAAAAAGATACCCTTTACAACAAAGTCAAACACCGTCCTTTCAACATCAATCTAGGTCATCGTTACACTCTCCATTCTAATGCTCTCAATATACTCTTAAAAGCAGCTAGAAATGTTATTACGAACAAAAAACCGCGCGTGCTGGTAACAACTTTAGAGAACAACAGAAATTTATTACCTCATTTTTAAACAACAACACGTCCCAATTAACTATCACTGAGCTTCCAATTGCTCACCATGTCTTAGATCAGCTAAATGACATTGCGAATGAATTCAACTCATTTTGCTGTAAACAAGCTTCTAGTACACACCCATCGTCCAATAATTCTCAGGTGCGCTCTTCACAATCTTTCTACCTGTTTCTAACAGACCCCAACGAAATTATCAGCATTATTCATAATCCTTAAGTAACCTCTCCTGGACAGGACGGGATTCACTCCTCCAACATTAAGCTAATTGCCAACCATATTGCCAACTCTCTGTCTCGTATTATCAATCTAGTATTCAAGACAGGTTCAATCCTATAACAACTAAAACAGGCTAAAATAATACCAGTGTTCAAGAAAGGCGAGAGAACTTTCATATCTAATTATCACCCCATGGCTATCCTTTCATCTTTTAGTGAAATAATAGAGAAGTGTATTGAGAAACTTATCACTAATTATTTGTCTAAGTTTTCCACTTTAACTCCTAATCACTTTCGTTTTCAACCTGCTTTCTCGACTAATCTCGCAGTGTTAGCTTTCACTGATAAGATTGAAAAAGCTACTGATTCTGGTGATTTAGCTGAAGTATTGTTCATTGACCTAACCAATCCTTTCGACTCACTTAATCACAGCATCCTGGAAACCAAACTCATGCCTATTAGTATTGTTGAACTAGCCCTAAGACTCATTAAAAGTCACTTCTGTAATAGACAGCAGGCTGTTTATGTTCGCTTCACTTTATCAGATTTTTTTACTACTACTCAGGGTGTTCCTCAAGGTTCCATTCTGGCCCTGCTTTTATTTTTAATTTACATGAATGAGCTTTCCCTTTCAATTATTAACTCTCAGCCTTTCCTTCATGCCGATGACACGACAACACCAGCCACAGACAAATCAATTGACTCTTTAACGCTAAAATTGCAAAAAGATCTAGATAACATATTAAGCTGGTATCTCACGAACTCCCTCAGTATTAACAATAACAAAACTAAGTTACCGATCTTCTTCTCAGCTAACAAAAATTTTTCCTCCCAAATTTCTGTTAAACTAAATGGCTCACTCATTAACACTGACACTGAATGCTCTTTCTTAGGAATCATCCTTGACAGCAACCTAAAATACTCTCATCATGTTATTGATTAACGGAAAAAACTAGCATTTGGTGTAAGGATTCTAATCAGAGCGCGTAACTACTTTAACACTTCAACTCTAATCAAGTTATAATATTATTTTATTCACAGCCATAATAATTATTGCATTACTACTTAGAGAAACACATACGTCAACCCCTTATCTCCAATTCAGCTTTCAATTTATATAGTTCTAGTGCATCATAATTATTTCGTAACTTCGAGATATTTTCTCCTGTTAGTTTATTTAAATATCACCTCAATATTATGCTGTTTAAGTCATTGCAACTTCTTGTCCCATCAAGCTTCTTTTATTCAAATGCTTTGTCTAACTTTAACCGTAATATATTCGCTTCAAAGGGAATTTTTTTTACTGCCTACTATCCGCAGTAATTTTGGTTGCCACACTGCATATTTCTCAGCATTATTGTTATGGAATTCATTGCCGTCTTACATAGAGCAATGCTCGACGATCGGCTTATTTAAAAAACAATTCTATTCATAATTTATAAACTACTAGATGTTTTTATACTGTTGTACTGTTTATTCCACTCTTCACTTATTTCTTAGTGTTGGTTTTATCAGTTTACTCATCTCTCTGTTTTCACTGTTACTGCTAATTGAGTAAATTTTGTAATCCCATTTCGAACAGGAGGTCCCCCTGCAGCCTTGGATTTCGGAGCTCCTCCTGTATATATGCCTTCTATGCTGTTCCCTTTTCTGTACTAATAACGGAAATAATCATGAGTAAAACACGATAGCGTAATCGGCATTTGTGAGCGTCGCCTTTTCAAGCTCTAGCATAGCGTCGGTTCTCTGTGGAGTCCTTGACGGTGCCGGGAAGAACCGAAGGACTGTGTGTGTAACGTTAGCCGTTTTAAACTACCCATCGAATGCCCACTGGCAAGTAAAAGGGCCCGCTATACACCGTAATTGTTTTTGAGATTCAGTGAAAGGCCAACTACGTAAGCACCGCACCAACAAATGTTTCTGCAACTTGTATGTGGTTGGCACTTAAAACACCAGTTCGTTGCTTATTTCGCGTGTTCTTAAGCATGGCGAGATTCTCTATACACTTTTTCCACACAATATTATGGGCGTAGAAAACTCCTTCAACCACGCGATATTTTTGTTGTGCGCGTGCGTTCCTTATTTCAAATCAATTTCCTGCATTAGTGTGGCTCTGTGATTGAATACCTGCTTGCCATGCAGCTGGCCTGGTTTCGAGTCTCACTCGATTCCAATTTTTTTGGTTTCATTTGTTTCCGTTTTTTTTATTATACGGACATAGACAAGATCAGGATTTCTCGTTCACAGTCAACGGCGCCCACACCAACGCTGACACAGGAATTCCTCCGAGGCGAGCTCTTTAACGCAATCACCTTAAACAGTTAAACGTTGTCGTAGGCACACATGATCAATAAGAACGGTTGACGTGATTATTGAAGAGTCTTACTGGTGATGTCACGCACTATTTCAGACCGAGGGACACAAATATACGCAGTCTGTTGTCCTCGCTGCAACCATTCAAACGTTTGGCGTTATCAAGCGTGATCCTCGCTGTCGGTCATTTCGTCAACTCTATTCCGTAGGGCAATATATTACAAAATATTGACCCTACACAATTGCTAATCTACCAGTTGAAGAGGATTTGAGTGCGTGTGGAACTTTTCAATAAACGTATATTTGTTTATTACACACTCGCAAACAAATGTGATTAGTGATTTTAAATGTGGCAAGCACTTATATGTTATATTTATTGAGTTATGTATTTGCGCCCGTAACATTGAAAACAAAAACCTGAAAACACGCTTATTTTTTACCCTCTTTTCTCAAGCATTACCGATAATGGTTGAGCTCAGAGTCACTCTGTCAACCATATTTTTATATATTCAAGTGCATACAGAAATGAAAAAAAAAGCTGTCCTGTTTTTGTTTTTTTTTTTTCAATGAATACATCAATTAGTTCTAGGCTGCTGACGTGAAAGGTGCGCAGGTACGATCCCAGCTCTGATGGTAGCATTCTGAGGACGGCCAAACGCTCAAGACCACTGTACTGTGCCTTGCCTGTGCACGTTAGGAAACCCTAAAAAGCCAGAACTTCCGGAGCGACTCTAATCATACTGCAGTTTTGGCACGTGAAGCCGCAAAAAAATATATACTAGTAGTATTTGTTCAAAAAAATGTTATTTCCGACCATTCCCTTGATGAAATTACACTCAAAAGACATCTTTGATATTCAGGAAGCATACAAAATGCGAGAGGTGTGTCACCTTCAGTGCGTGGTGTGTCATTCTTGGACTGCTGTCGACAACCACTCCCCATATTCACTGCTGTAAAAAAGCACCACATTATTTGCATTCGACAGTATAGCGCTGCATAATGCGAATTTGCAGAATTACTTTACGTGTAAGAAACGAACACCGAAATTAGCATGCAAACGAAAGCAAACCAGAAAACAAGAGGGCAAAGCTGCCTTGTCTGGGCTCTCAGAGCAGTAATTTTATCTACTGAGTGTTTCGTTAGGCAGTCTGTCGAAAGCACCCCTACCCCACTTCGGCATAAGTACTTCCAGGTTGTATTTTTGCTATTTGAGAGACCACTTCGAAAGAGCAACAGAAAGAAGTAAACTCCCTCATTTTTTTTTTTTGTGAAAGACGACATCAGATTGATTTGCAAAAACATTTGCGTGGGAAGTTCGGAATCGATGCAGAAGAATGCCGTCCTATTCGTTAGCTGGGATTCAGCAACAAGCTAGCAGCAATTATATAAATAGCAAACTAACGAACCTTCAATAAACGGCATTTTTTTTCAAGACCTTACAAATTGAGGCACTGTTCCTCATCAGTGCGCGTCTAATTTACCAGCGAAAAAACGCCAGGCCTGCGCGGTAGGCGCAGCACAGTCGCAGTGAAAGCTAGAAGAGCGGCCTTTCAGAGCCTTTCAAAAACTCTCATTGGGTAACTACTGCAAGTACACTTGCTTGGTATCCACTAGGGCATTAATAATGAACTTTTAGGAAGTGGGCTGGCATTAACTATGCTATTTTTGTCATTATCTGAGAAGCGTGGTATCCGCTAAACACTTGAAAGGAATTTTGTGCCAGTTGTCCATGCAGTGGCTAATGACTAAGAAACATTATGGCTGTAGTGTGTATGCGCCACAGTTAATAGGGAAACGAGAACAAGCTTTTGTAATCGGTTGGAGCATTAGACGGCCCACTCGTTATCCTAATCGCATTTTGCGACGACTGGTTGTTTTTTCGCTGTTTTAAAACGCTTTATAAGTCGTATTAACGCGATGGCTTTCCCAACATCAAGCCTGCCTAAGGCAAGTTGACAACAAGTCACAAGCACCGGTGTAGCTCAGTGGTAGAATACTGGGCTGGCACCCAGTGGACCCGGGTTGGAGCCCCACTGTGTCATTGGTGCTAGGCCATGCCGGGCTGAGGCAGGTTTGACAACAAGTTACAAGCACTGGCGTAACTCAGTGGTAGAATATTGGGCTGGCACCCAGCGGACATGGTTCAAGCCCCACTGTGTCATTAGTGCAAGGTGTCTTTCGAATTTCGCGCGATGTGGTTACAGACACCGGCGACGGCGAACAATATGCAACAGTGCGTGACCCGAAAAGAGATATCATAACAGCTTTCGCTGTAAAAAGAAACGCTACCACATTATTATTTAGGCAACGGCTGCTGTATTTCAATGAAGTTTCTTTATTAGACCATACTATAGAAAGATTGTCAGTTCGCTTTAAAATGAGTGACCTTAGGTTTTTTTTTTTCGCTGAGTCACTCGTGACGTTTTTTGTTTGGTTTTCTTTTTGTTTCGAAGAGCGAGAGGAGGGGGCCTATTTTTCGGCAAATATAGTTATTTTAGTGATCACCACTTTCACCAATAGCGCGTTTGTGGATGACTTTGCGTAGTTCTGCGTTGAAGTCAAACATACGTTGGCTGAATCGGCAAGTAACGTTAATCGTGCACTGGCAAACGTGCATTCAAGCCCATGGACACTACCCTAGAGACAATGTTAAAAATTCAACACGTGCTTTCCTTCTTACTTGCCCACACCTTCGCGGAACGAAAAAAAAAACTTAAGTGTTTTTTTTTTGTTCAGCTCCGTGTTATATTTGAGCGAGATTCTTTTTCATGATTGAAAGCATTTTCACAAACAGAAAAAAATTATTGAATTTGCACTTATTTGGGACTTTTTTGTGAATATTGTTGGCTTGTTTACTCGGTGGCATCAAGCAACATTGTATTGCAAGCAATAACTTATCATTTTATGAGGTAGAATGAAGTTTCACGTCAAGTGCACGTTTAAAGATGTGTACACATGTTTAACGCGGCAAACTTAGACAATTTATCATCTGGTTATGGTGAAAAGAGACAAAATAACGATATTCATTTGAATTCAAAAATATTATAGAAGGTAGTGAACACCATCATAAATGAAAGTTGAGAAAACAGAGCCTGTAGATGAGAAACTAACTACTTCAGTGTGTCATCTATAATGTTTAAAAAAGTTTGAAACAGCGATCAGCTATGACAACGTGACGGCTCTACAAATTCTAATAGTCACTCGCAAAGGAGTTCATTCAGTGCTGTCTTATATTTCTGACATATCTTCCACTTCTCTAATAAGGGGTAGCCAACCAAAGGCAATCAGCCTTTTGTCCTATATTTTGCCTCCTTTTTGTTTTTTACATGTGCGCTAGATTTTTAATGAAATCATTTTCTTCAACATCTAGCATTTCTTTCCGTAATTGCACCGTTAGGTAGTTAGAGATAAGCTAGCAAGCATCTATAGAAGCTAGCCACACGAATATATATATATAACACAAAAGAGATAACCATGCGAATTTTTCTATAGTTTTTCGTTATGTTACCATCTTTCTCTTTTTATCGCACTGCCTGACTTGAGGATGTCGCCTTTTATGCACTGCCTAGGTCGACAAATTAGTCCAGCGTGAACACGAGAAGTCACAATTCAACTGTCCGTGGATTCGCGCTGTCGGATCGATTCTTCTGGGCGACACGCCACAAGCGATAATAATTTGACGTACAGTCTATAGGAACTCGAAGGAATCATCACCAAAAGTTGCTAGTGACATATTGTCACACCTGTCCCGTTTATTAGGGAGGCGATCGCCGGGCTAATTCCAAGAGCCGAAGTATCGGCCCCCCGAACCGCACCACGAAAGCGTGGACAATTTTGAAGTGGTCCTTTTTGGTGCGCCAGCGGACGCCGGCCGTGGCCCAAAGAACAAGTCAGAGCCGAGAGTTGATAAACAAACAAATTATGTTCTCAACAATGGCAGATCGAAAACAATACATAAAAAATGCACACTCCACAATAGTTACATACAATATGTCACCAATCAATCCAATCAATCAACGTACTACACAATACAATCGGCCACACTCAAAACAACGGACACAGACAACGATACGCACTATAATGCAGTCGCATGCATTGAACAACCAAGACACTTAAGGACTAAAGAGATAGAAAACCTATTCAGTCCAAAGTCCTTGGAACAAAAGTCCGAATGATACTCTTCCGAGAATCACTCACTCAAAGTCCAGCGTTGTTGTCGTTCCGCAGCTCTCGAAGTTTCTCTTCCAGGAAACCTCGCCGGAGTTTCTCTTCCAGGAAAACACCCGTCTTCAATAGGCCACTCTCCAAGCTTCAAACTTCTTCGCCGGAAATCCGTCGGCTTCACACACGCAGCTGTTGCCCGCGTCTTCGCTCGATAGCGGTAAACCCACGCTCTTGCCTGTAGCTCGAGCCGTCCCTACGGACCAAAACTTCGCCGACTACACGGCGGAATCTCGACGCGCTCTGGCGTTAACTTCCGTCACCTCCTGTTCTGTCACTACGGGCAGAACCTTCGCCGACTCCACGGCGGAATTCCTACGCGCTCTGGCGTTAACTTCCGTCACCTCCTGCTTTCTCGTCTCGGCCGCTCGATTAAATACCTTCCGCGCCACCTTCCAGAAATTTCTTGTCCTTTCGTCGGCGCGATACGCAGCGAAGGCTGGAGAGGGGCGAGACGGTTTGTCAGCCCTCCGCGTCGGGTGACTCAGCTCGGCGTAGCCACGCCTCCTTCGTTCTGGAAATTTCTAGCGCTTGCCCGGCCGCCGCTGTGGGGTGAGGAGGTTCGTCTGCGAAGCCGTGCTTCTGCGGGGAGAGCGCGCGCCCGGGAGCCTTGGATGTTTGCTTTCTTTTTTTTTTCTTTTTACCTCGCGGCGTTTCTACCGCCCGTTGTCGCAAGGATTTGGCGGCGCGCTCTTTTTTTTAGCGCTCGTTCTGTGACACTGCCCCCCACTTTAAGAATTTTATCTCATAATATTCAAAACCACACAAACGAGCGCGAAAAGTCACCACACACTCTCACAGACTGTAACACCATCAGTCGCTCATAACACTTCACATTCACAATAGATCACGCAATACAATCTTACATTGTAGTTCAATTCCACAACACATGAAATATAGCCACAGGTACATGCCTACAACACTTCATCACACATTCCAAACAATACAAACGTACAAAGTTCTGTCTATACAACAATTATACAACACTTTACATCACATCATCGCACAGAACACTGACTCGCTCGACATCCACTTGAGACACAGGATAACAAGAACATTAACACAACATATGTCACTCAGCACTGCCAAACACATTCTGATTCGACTTAAACACTTATCCTGTGTACTTCGAGCAGCGCTTGCGCCCCTTTTTGCGGTGCTCGCTCGATCTCTTCTTGTTTTTCCACGTTCCCTTTCGGCGAGCCCTTTCCAACGACGATATCTGAGGCGGCGTCTCAGCCATCGTTGTCACTTCCGACACCGTTAACGGGTCATTACATTCGACGGGTCCTGTCTGTTCATTTACCCGCTTGATCATGCCTTTACATTTTTCCCGGCTGGCCAACTCCGTCTCCTTTACACTGTCGGTCGGTTGAGGTCGTGCCGACGTAAGTCCGGTTGCTCGGCCCGTGAACTTATTCGACACTATCGTCTTCTCCTTCGCTGTCTCTTGCGCCGCAGCTTCACCTTGGGCTCTAATGAGATCCGTCACGAGATGCTCCTTCCTTGTACCTCGCGGCCGTTGTGTTGGCGAGGGCTCTATCTTCGGGTCTTCTCCCAAACATTCGGGATCATTCGGCCCTCGCGCCCCGTCGATGTTTCCGATGACAAGGTCGTAAAGGGGGTTCGTCATACATAGAGCAGTAACCTTCCCGCTGAAGTACGGGGTCTCCACCTCAATCTCTGCTTCGGGAAGCATCCGAGCTGTACGGTCAATTAGGCAAACCGGTTTCATTTTGCCTGTTAACTCCTTTTCCCGTACCAAATCTCTCCGCACGATAACGGTGGAACTGCCGGTATCTCTTAACACCGTAACCTTTTTGCCCGCAACTTTTCCAGGCAGCGCTGGCATTCCCTTCGTGACACCGGTTGGCTGTTTTGACATTACAGCACCCACAATAGGAATTTTCTCCCCATTTTTCAATTCTACGAATCCATCGGTAACGGCATTATTATCAGATTTCGGTGCCGCTTGCACACAGGATACCTGGTGAGTTTGACTCACTCCGTTCCGACAAGCATCTGCTTTGTGCCCAGTCTGACCACACTTAAAACATTTTACTGTCGTAGGGCTCGTGAAGATTGTTCGACAGTTTTTCGCGCGATGACCCACTCGGTTGCACAGAAAACATCGCGGAATGCTTTCTGGTGCACGCTTCTTTTCTTCGGAAGCCAATTTCTTCGAGTCATCGGGACAATCCTTCTTGACCTTGGCCAAATTAGTGCCACCTTGCGCTTCCAAGAATTGATCAGCCAATTCAAGCATGTCTTCAAGTGAGTTAGCTCTCCTCTCTTTCAAATACAGCGACAGGCTTGGGTGGCAACTAGTAAGAAATTGTTCTCTAATTAGGAGCTCTCTAAGCTCATCGTACTCCTGTGCTGTCCCTGAAAGTTCAATCCATCTGTCGAAATAATGGCAAAGTCGGGCGGCATACTGCGCAGCCGTCTCACCATCAGCTGGCTTTCCTGTCCGAAATCTGTCCCGGAAACCTTCCACGGTAAATCTAAATCGCTTCAACAAAGCCGCTTTCACCTTTGCGTAGTTGGCTGCATCGGTCGGCGTCAGCCTACCGTACACACTGAGCGCTTCACCACTCAAGCAGGTACTCAAAGCGGTTGCCCATTGCTGTTCCGGCCAATTCTGGCTCCTCGCAATCGTCTCAAATCTGTGGAGGTACGCGTCTAGGTCGTCCTTCCTTTCATCAAACGCTACGAGCAGCTTGCTTGGGTTCAAGCGGAAGCCGTGATCTTCCCGTTCGCTGCTTTCAACTCTAGCTTGTACGGGAGTTTCACTTCGCTGTTGCAAACGGAGCCGCTCGAGTTCCATCTCGTGCTGCCGCTGCCGCTCTCTTTCCTCTCTTTGTTCTTTCAGCTGGCGCTCCCTCGCTTCTCTTTCCTCTCTCGCCCTTTCGGCTGCAAACTTCTCTCTCTCCAGCTCCAACTTCAATTGCTGCTCTCTTTCTTCTTTCGCCCTTTCAGCTGCAAGCTTTTCTCTCTCCAACTCCAACTGCTGCTCTCTTTCTTCCTTCGCCCTCTCTGCCGCCAACCTCTCTCTTTCCAGCTCGGCTGCTTTTTCTTCTTTGGCTCTCTCTTTTTCTTCTTTTTCCTTCTGGGTGACCCACTTCCGTAGTTCGGCGCCAGAAAGACCCATCTTTTCACCAAGAGCAACTAACTTTTCGAGATCCATTGTGTCTCGCAACTCGCAACTAAAACCTTGCCGCGTGCAAAAAGTATCTGCCTAAATCGGTCTATCGGAACACTCTCCTGCACTCGTTAACGAGAACACTGAACAACACACAAAATCGTTCCGATAGCACTATCAACAACTCGAGGCTCTTTCTTACTACTTTGGACACACTGTGCACCAAAAGGTCCTGTCTCGCGGACGCCAGATTAATTGTCACACCTGTCCCGTTTATTAGGGAGGCGATCGCCGGGCTAATTCCAAGAGCCGAAGTATCAGCCCCCCGAACCGCACCACGAAAGCGTGGACAATTTTTGAAGTGGTCCTTTTTGGTGCGCCAGCGGACGCCGGCCGTGGCCCAAAGAACAAGTCAGAGCCGAGAGTTGATAAACAAACAAATTATATTCTCAACAATGGCAGATCGAAAACAATACATAAAAAATGCACACTCCACAATAGTTGCATACAATATGTCACCAATCAATCCAATCAATCAACGTACTACACAATACAATCGGCCACACTCAAAACAACGGACACAGACAACGATACGCACTATAATGCAGTCGCATGCATTGAACAACCAAGACACTTAAGGACTAAGAGATAGAAAACCTATTCAGTCCAAAGTCCTTGGAACAAAAGTCCGAATGATACTCTTCCGAGAATCACTCACTCAAAGTCCAGCGTTGTTGTCGTTCCGCAGCTCTCGAAGTTTCTCTTCCAGGAAACCTCGCCGGAGTTTCTCTTCCAGGAAAACTCCCGTCTTCAATAGGCCACTCTCCAAGCTTCAAACTTCTTCGCCGGAAATCCGTCGGCTTCACACACGCAGCTGTTGCCCGCGTCTTCGCTCGATAGCGGTAAACCCACGCTCTTGCCTGTAGCTCGAGCCGTCCCTACGGACCAAAACTTCGCCGACTACACGGCGGAATCTCGACGCGCTCTGGCGTTAACTTCCGTCACCTCCTGTTCTGTCACTACGGGCAGAAGCTTCGCCGACTCCACGGCGGAATTCCTACGCGCTCTGGCGTTAACTTCCGTCACCTCCTGCCACGGTGTAAGAAGTAGCTTAGGTGAGCGAGCGCGCTCGCTGGGCGCGCCGCGGTAAGGTTCTGCTTCCAGATAGCGCCAACAGATGGCGCGCGAAACTAATGCCCTTTAGGGTGCCTTGATGCCCGCGCGCTCGCGCGCATCGAGGCACTCTAATGCCCTTTGGCTCTGCCTCCCGCATGCCGTGCGCTTGCGTCCCGTTCGCGGTGTAGGACCGCTCTGCCGAGGGCAACCGAAGCGCTGTCAAGGACCTACGAGCGGTTTTTACGTATTATGAGGCCTAGTCGTTGACTTATTGTTCACAATGGGTTGCCCAGGAACGATTGGCGATGTGCGGTTCACTTTGGCTGGAGACTGCATATAACTGATTAATTTTTCTTAATAACGTAAACCGAGGCCTGAGCAGTACGTTGGAATCGACATTAAGCTATGGCATCATGGAACAGGTTCTGGTGCGACCACGCTTTGTCGCAATCGCATGATTACACAACTTAACGTTTTTTTTTTGTTTTTTTTTAGTGACGTATGTGCTGTTTTTTCATCAGCTGTACCTGGCGCCACTGGTTCAAAAGCCAGGGGCATCTCTCCTTGCTATTCCGCTTATATTGCCGCGAAAGCTTTGTACTGTTTGTTTTGTACGTGTTCCTCTGACCTATGGTGCAACGCACCTCGGGGGATAGGCCATGGATCGTTCGCGTTTGAAAGTTACCGCCACAAGACTTTATCACTTTTGTGCGCGATACGAGATGTCCTAAAAGTAACTACAAGAAACTGGAACAGTGTCTTCGACATTGTTCCACATTCTTGTCGTTACTTGCGGGCGCTTATCTCGAAAGTTTTTTACGGCTTTTAAATTGAGCACGGCCTAAAGCACCAAGCACTCTGTTCTTCGACGACCGCCGTGCACGTTTGTTGCTGTCGCCGGCCCCGAGTTGTACGGTTCTTAGTTGGCGCTAGTCCGCCTAATGAACACTTTCTTTTAGAAGCGTTTTGGTTCTCTTCCTGACCGTCGGACTGCCGTCATCACTACGTGACAATACGTAGCATAACTTCACATCAGGACCAATATACCATTTATTTACTGACTTTTAGAATTTTTCAGACATGAAATCGATCACACAAGAGGACACACAATATGTCCGATAAAGAAGTTCATGAAACGCATATAAGCAAAGAAAGTCGCATTGAGTCCGTGTAGCGGTCGTGCTCACACAAGCTTTGCCATTTTTCGCAAGTCGTGGCTCTTTTTTTCATGTCTATTCTTCAATTGCCTACAGTACTGACGCATACGTAGGCAGATATAGTAGTGTAGCAACTTCGCAAGCATTTCTTCTTTGTGCGTACCGCAAGAAATGTGAAGTGGAAATTCTCCAACACGGCATCAGTAGTTTTGTCGTATGCATCCCTGTCCCCTGCATACTTGGCAAACTGTTCCTCGGTGTACTTGAAAAAGTCAAAGAGGTGCATATTTGGATGCGTGAGCCAGCCCCGGGTTTTACAGTTCACGAGATCAGCTTCGGGCACGCTTGCGAGACCTTGTTTTCCTTGAAGAGCGTTCTTGCAAATGGAACAGGTTGTTCCATTGCGAAGTTTTCTGGACACAAAACCTGTAACGTAGTAGACAATGCACTCAACTACTGTTGCGTCTGTGTCAGGGTCGTCGAAATCGAAGACATCATCGCACTCCCAGCTTCCTTCGTCGATGAGCCCGTCAAGCTTCGCTTTAGTTCATCCAACTTTCCTGTGCGTTGCGCGGCAGAACCTTTATATATTTCCCTGATATCAGACAAAGTCACAACGGCTGCTTGTCTTTTATCAGGCAGCGTGCAATTCCCAACTTTGGTGGTTTTACCAAAGAATATAAGCTGAGCATACGGTACAGCTGTAGGAACGTGGGAACGTCGGGTGCTCATTTGCCCACCAGCTTGCCTGATTATTCCAAAGAAGCGCTCCAGCGGGTCTTGGTTCATCTTCGCCGTCAATACATACTTGAAGTCACAGTCCTTCAGCAGGTAAATTGACAGCTCCCGCACTGATTTCAGGGTTACGCGTAGGCCTTCTGCAGTCGACTGCGTCAGAAAAAGGTCCTTATGAATTTCCCCGCTCACGACCTGTTGCTCCCATGAGTCCAGCCACGCGGATGCAGATTCTAAAACACAAAAATCTCTGCCTTCTAGTTTAAGCCTTCTGCTGGAAAACGTCGGTTTAAAGCGTCAAACAGGTCATTTAAAAAAAGTGTGAACTCGACCGTCGCTCAACATTGGTCAGACGAGACGCGCCTCTCTTTGCATAGAAAAGAATACCTTTGGCTACGGAGTTGCTAAATATCTGCGTGGCAAGCTTCACCCTCATCCTCAGCATTTTGGAGGGTTGATGTGGTTGAATGTTATTTTAGGGCACACCTTTAGCTCTGCTTTGTTCTCGTTGTCTGCAACGTACAGGGCATCGTAGCACGACCATTTTATCAGTTTGCCCGTCTTTTTTAAGAACCTTCTTGTCCAGTAGCCTGTTTCTGATGCACTTGAAAATGTGAGGCGTATCAGACAGCACATAAACATTTCTAGAGCTGTCCATTGGGTGCTCAAAGGAATTACGGACGTGGCCAAGTGCACCAGTAATGCCGAGCTGCTTCCACATCGCGCGATTGGTGGATGCACCATCACACACTACTCCGTCTACGAACAAGCCGGCTTTTTCTAGGTGCACGATGCAACTGGATCAGGAGTTGCGAAAGCAGCGTCCCCTTAGTTGGTCCTTTTGACGCAAACACGGCTACTGGCTGTAGGTAGGTTTCACCAAACGGAGCAAATGCAAAGACGAGGCCATGATCTGCGAGTTCCTTGCTCTGATTATTTTTCTCTCCTTGATCAACAAGGCCAGTGTACGTCATTGTCTGCGAGTTGACAGCCATTTCCTTTCTTACTTGAATTTCGTCCAAGATCAGGATTCCCCGCCGCTGGAATGCGGTCTTTCCGGCAACTTTTATCTTGAGGGCTTTGAAGAAGTTGTCGTCGAAACCGCACTTCGGACCAACCATGCTTATGTACTTCGCACTGTGGTAACGCACGGCAAGGCAGTATATCGTTGTTTCTCAGAAAGAGTAGGTGGCCGGGCTCCGTATGTGCAGCAATGAGGCACAACAAGATCCAATCGTCTGTGTATCGCCTGCTTGTTTTTGATGCGCACCTTGCGACTGATACACATTCTTTCTATCAAAAGAGCTGTGCTGGCGGTATATCAAATCCCTTTAGCTTCTCCTTGATATCTTGCTCCTGCAAATCTGTTAGCTCTTTCATCGCTGCTTGCAACTGCTCCAATAACAGCTTGTTGCGCTTGGCCAGTCGTGCTCGTGACCGCTGAACAGCTGATCGTGCATGCCGCAAAGCAGAAAGCTTCTGTTGTTGGGTGGGCACCACCGATAACCTGAAACGCTTGAGAGGTATTCCCTGCTTGGCTCGCGCAGCTCGGCGATCAGCATGTATTCTAAGGGTGTCAACGAGGGCCCGAACACAGGCGACAGATAGCACCTCCAGGTGTCACCAAGAGACATTTGTTGTGTCTCCAGCTTTTTTGACAGTCCACAAAGGCACATTCAGGGGACACATCAGGGAAGTCCTTTAAACTAGGCCCCTCCCCTACACACATCTATGCCGTCAACAACCTTGAGCATGGATTCAACTTCAAGGGCAGATGTGGCGAAGGGACTTACCCCTATTGCAGCAGAGTCGATCAACTTGTCTAAGATGTAGACTTGGACTTCCATGTTGCTTTTGACATGCAGAGCCTTCCTGTTAAACAGCACCGACGATCCGTCGCTTGTCCTATGCGCAACCGCAGCGTCAATAAACACGACGTCCCTCACTCCAGCTAAGTTGATGAGATGCGCCGCCCATGATGGCTGTGGCAGGCTAACGCAAGATACTGCACTGAAAAGCCGTTCGAACACTGAGTCACATGAGTTACTCTCACCAGTCTTAGTCACACAACAGCTGTCGTCAGACGACGTTTCCATATTGTCCGCTGGGGAGACTTCTATGTGGCTAGCTGTCGTTGGCAAGTTGCTGCTATTGTTGTTACAGCTACTCACCGAAGCAGCCACAGGAAGCGCTAGCCGTTTCACTTGCTTTCGAGGGCTTTTAATCTTTCTGGACAGGTAGCTTGGCGCCCCTTCGAAAATTGACGGCCACAGCGTCTTTTGAAAGGCCCGCTCTTCTTGTTCCAGACATCAGCACATGGCCGTCAATTCCCGCAGACCACGTCTTCAGGATAAAACGGGAAGCGAAATGCTTCTCAACAAACGCGATCCGTTCTTGGAGCACGCGGTCCTTACGAGGAATGGCTCGTCTCCATGCTTCCAGTCTTGCTTCATCGTTCGGCGGCTTGAAAAGCGAGAA